>JAAGWO010001090.1:0-99872 GCA_013266205.1 Fusarium decemcellulare | reverse complement strand
GATCACCCAAGTGATGGCGACATTTCCCTGTTCCAGAAGACCGACCACGAACTGGCAGAGCATCGTGAAGAGCGCACCCAAGGTCCCAGCAACGTTTATGGCAGACAAGAAACCCGCGGATATGACCTGACACTAGACCCATCAGGTCCCGTGCATTTACACCTCAGTACACGCCAGCGTTTTCGTCAGCAGCTACGCCTGAACGGCAGGATGCGGCTGACTTTATGGTTCCGGAGTCTCGGGCTTTTGCTCCAACGCCTCAGAGACGAGAGAGAGCCCATAGTCCTATGTATTCGGGATTCTCTGGTGGAGGCGTCGAACAAAGACCGTCACAAGGGGGATGGGACGCTCGCGACTGTGATCACTATGGTAACCCCCTGCAAAGAATGAGACAAGTAGCCTTGAAAAAGGAACCTACAAAGTATTATATAGAGCAATATATATGTCCCAGGAATGCAAAAAGATCTTTCTTTGTACGGTAACGAGCTCAACTATTTTACCACCTTCTTCAAGTATGTCCGTTCATCAAGCAGGGCTCAGCAACACACCTGACTTCTTAGGATTAGTGAGTTCAAGAGGCTATACGTTCTACTGTAACCCCATAGTAGTTAGGACTCGCATTAGCCGGCTGCACTACGACGCATCGACTTTCATGAATGTTGTGAAAGAATACGGTACAGTATCTACATATATGTCCGATAGTGGCTTAGCACACGGCTGATTCCTTCCCACTCGCTCGGCAGCGACACGCTAGTAAATTCTGAGACGAATACGCGATTGGAGACTGGTAAACACGAATTAGTTGGATTTCTTGATTCGACATGGAGTTAGCCAACGCCCAAAGGAGTACCATCTTCAGCGCCAAACTCCAACAGAAGTACCTAACGCAAAAGGTTTAGCTGCTAATTACTGGGAATCTTTTTGATTGGTAAGTGCCTATAAGATTAGGGTAGGAGCATGAAGTAGGTTACCAAAGTACTATTTGAGTAAAAAGAAAAAGATCCTAGTGTAAGATACCTAAAACTCCTCAGGCCAATTGGCAAGAGCATAACAGGTTACCAAAGTACCATTTTCGTAAAAAGCAAAAGGTCCGGGTGTAAGAAACTTAAAATTCCACCAGCTAATCGGCATCAGACCAATTCGTCGCGAAAGATATAACTCGTATCAGCTTAAGGCAGCTGGTCCTGGCTCTTCTTATTGGCCAGTGCTGCGCATATACCGAATACATGCATGGTACTTATGAGAAATAGGAAGGTGGCCTCCAAGTCCTGAAATTTACAAGGGCCTCGACTCCTAATGTTTATACGGGGAACAGCTGTATAGCTAATGCGGAATGCTTCTTTTGGTACCCAACTCGTGATAGACATATCATTTAGAGCGCTTACAGACATATATAAAGGAGGAGAGTTCCCAGTCTGCCTCATGGGGACCTTCCCAGTTTCCTTCGTATACCAGAAGAGAGAACACTACATCCTTCAAACGTCTTTCATCTCCAAAAATGCTTATCACTTCAGTGTTTAGCGCATTGGCTTTTCAGCTTGTCTCAGCAGCAAGTATTCCCATTGAGTCAGCTAATACTCCTCGTGGTAAGGGTTTCGGTTTAAGAAATATGGGTTAGTTCACTGATCTTCCTTAGATATTGAGGCTGCAGCTATCTTTAAAAGATATCCCCTTACGTGCAGTAAAACTAGATACACCGCCATCGCAGAGGAGGCGGCTCGCGCTATAGATTACCTGCGGAGCATTGGCAGCCGGGCCTGCGTAGTTCCAGAAGGAAACGGGGCGGAGATTGAGTTTAAGCGGTTTGGGCATGCTGTTATTAGAGGTCACAATGTGTGTGTTGCTAGGCAAAGCTCTTCTTGGTAAGTTTGTTTCTCCTCTAGAAATATGTAACTAATACGGGTAGTAACGATGTTGCACGAGGAGCCGGTATAATTATGGACAAGTGCACTAAATTCGATGGTGTCAACAACCGGGTGACAGGTAGGAAATTCTCTTTCTATTCAGGATATTTGTTCAAGTCTAATATTATCCAGGACTTAATGCGGCGTGGGGAAATGGGTGTATAGTTGTTATTATAGAGGGTCTCTAATGTTTTACAACCCTGAGAGCAATGCCCATGTGTCGGGCATGCAAGAAGATTTTTCTATGCATGGTAATGAGCTCAATTATTTTACCACCTTCTTCAAGTATGTTAGTTCGGCGTCGATATCTTGGTCGCACCTCTTTGGCTCATATTGACTGCCATGGCATCGGTCACACGATCATGCTCTACCCTTCTTACGTCTTGGTGTCCCACATTGGTCCAGCTAGATGGCAGCCCTCGTGTGAGGTTAGCGGTTGAATGTCTCACTCTACCGTCAGCGGAAATATTGACGGAAGCGACGGCTCATCTGGGGTGACCTGACTTGTTGTCTATCAACAGTCACAAATGCGTAACAGGTGAGCCTCTTGAATCCAATCCTAGTACTTGCGCTCACGCCTCTCCAGGCCTGCGGCCTCCGCTTCCTCGTCGGCTTCTTCGGGGCAACCATGTAGTCCGCTTACTTGACCATGATCAGGTAAATCTCGTCTGTCATGCTTTCTGGATGGACATCTAATACGAAGTAATTAGTCAATGGTATATGACGAACGAAGTAGCTCTTCACATGAGTATTTATAACATGGTTCAACCGGCTGGTGCTATGTTATCCGGCGCTATGCAAAGGTGCTCTGTCTACAAATCTGGAAGGCCATCTTGGTCGGGCTGAATGGAGGTGGGCGTTCATGACTAACGGACAGTCCTGCCTACAAAGAGTACTTGGCTAGTATACTGACCCTCGCGGAGTATTTGCATAATCTTTGTCGTAATTCTTAGCTACTTTCTACTCCCCGGATATGTACATCCGCCACAGTTCGGACTCATTTCATGCGTACGCTAATCATTGTCCAAGCCTGAACGCCCCAACCACCATGCAGGATGGTATCTATGACCAAAGGACTATGGTAGGCGAATTTTTAATATTGTTAGTGCGTTTCATTCTAACTATGCCTTTTTAGATGTTGCAGTCGCTCGTACTCAACGCATTAGACGAAAGCCCCAACGGGGTCTTACGACCAAGACCTTCCTACGTGCCTTTACGTTCTGGCAGCTGTGGGCAATTGCGAGTAAGTAGACGCATCAAGTCTATGACTACCATTCGTGTTGACTATCTGCTTTTGATTGGCCGATTGGAGGTAGCACGGCACCGTCGAATTATTCAACCTTTTTTTGAAGTCGCTCAAGAATTCGGATGGATCGTCAAGTAGTAAGTTGTTTGGTCAAAAAGTACCCTTATTTAACGATTTGACCATTAGATAGTTCTGTTACCATGTTGAACTATCTGCCCATCATTGCTCAGGCTGTCCACCTTGTGTCGGAGCTTCTCTTCGGTGGCTTCAGCGACCTTGTTGGTCAACGGTTGCCTTTCTTACTGCTACATTCGGTGAGCTAAAGCTTTAACTTGCTCTATGTATGCTCTCATCTACATTGTTTCAAACCATTAGCATTACCCCATTGTCTATCCTGGTCTTTCGGCCCAAAAACACGCACTTACACATGGCCTGATACTACCTTAACTATATCGGCTAGTGAGCTTCATCACTCTTCACAAGTGCACGTCAGATGACCTGGCAGTTTCTAGTGTATCAACGATGCTCTTGTGTTCTTGGGGCTCTGATAATCTACAAGACGAACCCGAAGTCCGAACCGTCCTCTTCGCATCCGATACCATCGTACACTATGCTCAGGCGCATTCCTTCCTGTCGCAACTTATCCCGCCTCAGAGGCCCCGAACTGGAAGATCGGCACCAAGGTCCACATGGGATTTGCAGTTCTTTCGATCTTGATGTTCATCGGTATTCACTTTGGATTCAGGCGAGAGATTAAGAAGAAGAAGCTGAGAAATGATGAAAATGGCAGGACAATACAATCCTTGTGAGCGGGAAGGACACGTAGCTCTAGCTGCAAAGGAGCTCTTGGTTCCGGCTGGGTTGATATCCGCGATGGTAGATAAGCTAGTGTTCGTTTATCACCATACGCTTATCTGAAGTTTGCTTGATAGTTTGCTTCGTATCAGAAGCGAATCAAGTAAGTCAAAGTACACGAGCTCACGTTAGGTACATCGTCTTTCCGTCTTGCGGCGCGGCGCCCGCCAAAATCCAGCTTCGGTAACTCACGGCAACACGATGCAGCGGGGAATTACCCGCATTCAGGTCTCGGTATCGCAAACTTGCCAAAATGATCGTCTTTGGTGCTAACAAATGTTCTCGGTACTCATTGTCCGGCTATGTTCGGACCGAGTGGCTGGCTATGTCAGATTACCCCGGAATTTACGTGTCAGAGTTAAGCTTCTTCCCCACCTGATCGCCAAGCGCCGTATCGAAATGATTCCTCATCCTTCAGGACTTATCAGCATATCTTATCGGGTATTACGCGAGGCTTCCGATGAAAGTATGTCGGAAAATGAACGAGTCGAATGGCTTCGCATAGATGTTTAGATGTTGCAAGACAACTATAAATCAGCTTGTCTACTCCACATCTTCCGTATCAAATCAATTCCAACAGTCTTAACTTCATTACTACTTATGACTTTATCAACTCCGCTACCATACCGACCATCTTCATCAAACATGTCTGACAGCAGCAGCACCGTCAAAGTCGCCGCCATTCAGGCCGAGCCTGCCTGGAATGACTTGCAGGGCGGCGTCAACAAGTCTATCTCCCTCATTCAAGAGGCAGCTAGCAATGGCGCTAACGTCATTGGATTTCCCGAGGTCTTCATTCCTGGCTATCCATGGTAAGTGTAGACCTGCACAATAGGTGTCAAGGCGGGATTGACTTACTTAAAAACTAGGAGCATCTGGGCCAACTCTCCCACCGACAACGCGCAACACATGAACGAGTATTTTGAAAACTCCCTGCAGAGAGAGTCCCCTGAGATGGACCGTATCCGAGAGGCTGTTCGTGAGGCTGGTGTGTTTGTTGTCTTGGGTTACAGTGAGCGATACAGGGGAACCCTGTACATTGCGCAGGTATGTCAAGAGCCGCATCATATCATTTCCAGAGTACTAACCTTTCAAAGTCGTTCATTGATGAGACTGGCACGATTGTCCACCACCGCCGCAAGATCAAGCCCACTCACGTGGAGCGCGCCATCTACGGCGACGGACAGGGCGAGTCGCTCAAGACCGTCGTGCCCTCCAAGTTTGGCCGCATCGGAGGACTCAACTGCTGGGAGCACAGCCAGCCACTTCTGCGATACTACGAGTACTCGCAGGACGTCGACATCCACATCTCTAGCTGGCCGTCCATCTTCCCGCAGCACAACCCCGCATGGCCCTACCACATTGTCCCCGAGACATGCAAGAACTTCTCCAACATCCTGTCTCAGGAGGGCGCATGCTTCGTCGTCCTGGCCAGTCAGGTTCTGACCCCAAAGAGCCATGAAAAGGCCAACGTCCAAGGTTATGCTTACACGGAGAAAGCTGGAGGTGGCTTCAGCACCATCTTTTCACCCTTCGGACAGGAACTGGTTGAGCCGCTCCAGCCCGACGAGGAGGGCATTCTGTATGCCGAGATTGATATCAAGGAGAAGTACAAGGCTAAGCAGAACCTGGACACTGTCGGCCACTACTCCCGCCCGGATCAGCTGAGCCTCCGGGTCAACACCCACGCTTCTACGCCAGTCTTTTTTGCCAATGATCTCTGAGCTTGCGGAATGGGTGGGATGCTTGAGAAACTTTAACGTAATCGTTTTATTTAAGGACGGCGTGTTC
This sequence comes from Fusarium decemcellulare, assembly GCA_013266205.1. Taxonomy (NCBI): domain Eukaryota; kingdom Fungi; phylum Ascomycota; class Sordariomycetes; order Hypocreales; family Nectriaceae; genus Fusarium; species Fusarium decemcellulare. The sequence goes on along the minus strand of JAAGWO010001090.1, from coordinate 94,076 downwards.
CATAGTGTCAGGTAAAAGAAAAAAAAAGAAAAAGGCCATTCGTCGTCAACAACGTTGGCAAGGACAATTTGATAGGAATTAAGATTAATCCCGATAATCTACACATGTTGAGTCCAGAACTTAAGTCTAGAGTTTACAGGCTTTATGGAAAATCACCGACAAGCTCTATTGTAGGGCTCATGAAATCACTTCATTATTGTTGTTTGGCTTTCTCTTGCCACAGATAGAGAGGCCAGCTATGACACGAAGTTCCTTAGTTTTAACACATCAGCTGCATCTCACACTTGAATGAATGAAAATAAAGTTTTGTATTTACTCCTCCTACTTCCAGCAGATAATCCTCAAGCAACAAAGCCAACCTCATCCCTCACCACTCCCAACCGATCTTTCCTTCGAGTCAGTTCCAGCCGTTCCTTATTTCTTGTAGGATGATATCGCTTCATCAACTGCACCAATCATGCCATTGTAGAGATTTCCGACCTCCGATGGTTGTTGTTTTGTTCCAGTGAAAAGGCCGCCGTCCTTGGTCGGGATAAACAGAACCTCCCGCAGGGCCCAAGCCAGTTTTTTCATGCCTTTGAACTGTGGCGTGAATTCGGATAGGATTTCGGTGAAATTTGCGGTGCTCATGTCTTCTGTCTTTTTTCGTGAAAGATCGCCCCATCTTCCCACGACCCATCGTTGAAGGCGACTCCCAGATGGTAGTTTCATGGTGCTGCCGCAAATCGCTGTTTGCAAAAGAATGTAGAGGAAAGATTCGAGATCGTGACGATACGTGTGTGGCTTGCCTGCGAGGAGGTCGATTGCCATGAATATCTTTGTTCCAACGAGTTCACCTGGTCTTTGTGGGCCAACCGCCAGGTCCATGGCAAGGTCGAAGTCAATCAGTACTCCTCGAGGTTCGCCTTCCTTCTTCGAGTCGGAGATGATGATGTTGTTTTTGGATATGTCCTGGTGGAGGATCTTTCCGTCCAAGAGTAGAGAGCGATGTCCTTTGATAGCATCGCGGTAGGCTTCGAGGAACTCCAGAATGTTGTCGAATTCGCCAAGAGGGCGACCGAGAGGAGAGACAATATTGATGGATAGAGTCAGGTCGGTGAATGGTTTATCGTTCGTCTTGATGACACTTTCGAGACCCAGCGATGGCTCGTGTGACTGCTCGCCATGGGGTCGAGGCTGAGGAGTTGGAAACTGCAAGCCTCGGCGGAGATTCAATATGGTCTCAACCTTGGTGTGGCCGAGGAGTTGGACCGTTCCCCAAGCATTACGCTCCTTGATGAGCCGCAGTATCTTCTCCTCAAAGCCGCGGTCATCTGACCGCCAGGCAATCTTGACGACGAACTCGTAATCGGTAGAGTGTGGGCTTCTCGCTCGAAAGCAGGTAGGCGCTTCGGTGATGATTCTTTCGGGGAAAACAAACGGTTCGTCTTCGAGGTAAAACTTGCGAAATCCGGAAGCTTGATCAGCCTTGATCGAAATGTAATTTCCTTGGTCATCGTGGAGGATCTGCGGATTGATGCCAAGTTCGGCATCGCTCATGTTGATGTAGCTGCAGAGGACCGTTGTGATGTTTGGGTGATCTTGTTTCAGGTCAAGCCGCGTAGAGCTGTAGAGTCCAGACCGGTCGAAAACCCACCTCTCCATCTTCGAGCCAAAGATGTAGAAGCCGTGCAAGAAGAGTCGTGTGGGCTGGTTCTGGAAGACGTGGCGAGCGTCGGTGTAAAGTTGTATGAATCCCGCGACATACTCGCTGCTCGTGCTCGCGCTCGTGCTCGTTTCGAATCCGACGACTTGGACGTCCTTCCAGCTCGGTGGCTCGCATGTAGGCGAGAGGCGGTATGAGATGCCTCCGCCGCCGCCGCCGTTTGGTGCTCGGGGCCAGCGTTGGAAAGCAAGTCGCTGGCCGGAGGGGGAGGAGGAGGAGGGGAGAGGGTGAAAGACGGTGGCCAAGAGGCCCGCCTTGTCGAGGAGGTCTGGGAATCCTCCAACAGCTGTGAAAACACAGCCGTTAATCTCGTCCAGAATGCTTTGACGAGCCATGGATGATGATTATGATGATGGTGATGATGCGGAGGATGAGGATGTGATGATGGAGAGGATGAGATTAGGAGGAGGAGGGAAAAATATTCTAGAGATGCTGTTGCCTTGGGCTAATATTTAAACATCATAACCCTTGGGATTGATGCCTAAGATGCTAACCCTAATGACAAGCGATACTAATGCAAAATGCACCATAGAAGTTTATATTGCGGCACGGGATCGTGATAGACAAACAGGGAGAGAGGTAGTAGGTTCCTGCTGTTGCTATCGCGTGATTGTGTCGTCGCCATGCTATCAAGGATTGAGCACCCAGTTTCACACATATAGCCAATATTATATTTTGAAAAAAGGAGGAAACGCCATTTCGTTCTGAGTTTTTAGGAAGATTCTTAAACAGTATTATTCCAAAATATACTGAGCGGTAACGATGGCAATAAGTATGGGAGGATCACATAAGGGTAACTCCGCAGGATAAATAGACCATAAAACGAACTAAAAATGAAGAAAACCTCATATAAAAACGATAAATAAAACCTAATATAAATTAGTTAAATATATGCTGGTCTATGACATCCACTCTATCAGGCGCGTAAAAAATTGTAAAGAAGATCTATCTGCTGCAATCTCGTAATCCCGGACACGCGACTGGTATCCAAACTCTAAAACGTCACAAGTGTATTCCCCTTGCCCAGCGAGAACTCCCAAAGTTCAATCCAAGGCTCAAGGGTAGTATGACGCAGTAGTAATTTAGTTTCCAGCACCTTATCAGTGATAGCCTGTCATGTAACAAAGGACCCAGCCGAGAGGAATTGCGTTGGTGTCGACAACGGTGCCCTTCTTCACTGTGAAGGCCTCGCTGCCTGTCTGAGCGCCAAACTCGTCGCGGAATCTCTGGCAGACAATCTTGTTGATGTCGGGCATGGGAACAGGAGCTACCTTGTTGATGCTCTTGATGCGCAACTCGGTGAATTGCACGTCCTTGAAGTAGGTGAGCTTGCCCAAGGGGACCACGATGTCCTGCTTGGTCTGCCCTGGAATCATGCCCTTGACGGCGACGACGTTGACCGAGACTTGGTTGGGAATCATGGTGCGCTTTTCGACGTTGTCGGAGTTCTCGGCAGTGGGGAGAGCCATTGAGGTGGAAGCCAGAGCTGCAACGGCCGTGAAAAGAGTGGCGAAATGCATGATGATGTTTGGAGAAGGAGTTTGTTGTAGTTGAGCTGTTGGTAGTTGTTGTTGTGGAAGGTAGAAGGATGTTGATTGTGAGGATGATATCAAGAATTGACACTCGATAACTTGAAGGGTCTTATATACTTGCCAACCCGACATTGCCGTGACTCTATCTGTCCGTCAACACGAGTTCATCTCTATGATTGACCTAAATTTAGCATTACGAGCTGGTCATCCTCTGACCTCCGACAGTTTCGCCCAAGACACTCTTCGTGAGTAAAACATAAAATGGCCAGTCATCACACGGGAGCAGCTAGGACTAGTTTCGTAAAGGTATCCATCCCTTTTCGGACCCGATTACGGGTTCTAGAACCAGGCGGATGCACGGGTGCGCAGATCATCCCCGCATATCCGCAGAATCAGGCCAGGATGCAGTCAGCCAGATGCCCACAAAACCAATGCACGCATCGGGCTATACGATCCCACGTAACATTTCAGCTTGTTCCAGATGCCTATGCGCCCAGAACGCTTTGGTCAACGTAACATCAAATGAGTGCGTGTCGGCAGTAAGCACATAATCAATGCTATTGTTCCCAACCTGCATGGTTATATACAATCTTGGGTAAACACTTTGATGAAACACCATCGAATAGTTAGAAGCTCACTTTACTCCATTACAAGGAGTACAGAGGCATCATCGTAGTGGTTGCTTGCTACGCTTCCCAAGAATCCTCAAATGGGTACACGACTAGAGCCAGCGCAGTTTTATTTCAACAACGCGACCATGCAGGGCACCTATAGAACCCATCAATTCTTAGGTCATTAGATTCGTGAGGGTTAGGGCGGGATAATTGGCTAGGAGGCAATTACGAGTGTTCTGAAACCCAGCTTCTCCCTTGTGCCCGATGAAAACGGCCTACTGCATAGATCAGCAGTGGGAGGTACATAACCATTCTGTTTCAGATGACATTATACAATTCAATGTAAAAGTATCAACGCCAGTCTGCCGAGGAGTTGCTTAGGCTTCTCTGATAAGTTTTCCGCCGAATCGGCAGTATCAGTATAGGGTAGCCTACAAAACCAAATCGTAGCCACAATGCTCAGCCACCACAAGGATGTAAATGGCTTTGCTTTGAATTGAAAAGCAAATATCCAATGTGTCAGAAATATTCAATAGTTGATTCCTGATTTTTGCACATGTTCCTCTGTCTTGAACAAGTGTGGCTGAAGAGAAGGTAAGAATGTTACACGTTTTTTGTGGTAAATTTTTCATCTACCAAAACCTGATAAGGCAACTTTGGAAGTGAGCAAAATATCAGCAACCAAAGCCATGCGAATAGGACCAGCACAGAGAACCCAAGGTATTTCCCCTCTGCATCAAACATTAAGAATGTGAAGCAAACCACCAGCTGTATAACTGCTATCTGCACAAGTCAAGCATAACAAAACTCCATGACTCGAGTCGTTAGTGTGCAAACCAGGATTCTTGCAAAGCGCCCAATGAACTACGCCCAACCCCTGCTCACGACTCCACAGAAGCTCCCAACCTGGTCGAAGGGGCCCAAGCGAAAAAACCGCCTGATCCTTGTTTGTCGCACCGCCATTCCCCCTCCCTCGGGTCCAACCCCTCTTTTCGACATTTTGTTTGCCCAGCCTGCGTCAATTTACGCCTCGTCGTACTACCAACAAGCAAACATTTGCCTCAGCTGCCTGCTGTGTCACCATGTCTGACTCGCCCGCCCCAGCAGCCTCGTCTCAGGCCCCTGAGACATCTCCGGCCCCGGCGGCCCGCCCCGAGGTAGTGCCCGTTGTGCCGGCGGACCAGGACTTAGCCCCCGCGGCTGATCCACAGGTACGGAGACCTTGTTGATATTTAAGCTTTGTAGCTGTGAGAAGTAGTGGTGGTTGACTCTTTATAGGACGACGAGAGCGAGACCGACTCCGCCATTGGTGACGATAAGTAGGGATCCTGATCCTGAGGTTACACAAAGTGTAACTACTAACAGGGGGAATAGTGCAAGCTCTACAGCTTCCATCACGTCAAGCATTCTCGAGTACCGCACTATTCAGGGCCGGACCTATCATAGCGACCGACATCCTACCGAGTATTTCACTCCCAATGATGAGCAGCAATCCTCGTCGATTGACATTAAGTGAGTCTGATGTGGTAGCGTCTTGTATCCTTGTTACTGACTTGTAATCAGCCACCAATCGCTCACACTGCTTCTCGACGGCAAGCTCTTCCTTGCTCCCATTAAGCCCGATGTTCAGGTAGATTACCAGCGACAGCATCTTGAAACGATCTGCTCACATGATTTTAAAGCGCGTTCTTGACGTAGGCACTGGAACTGGTATGCTGATCCCCTCACCAAGTGACAAGCACAACTAACCTTGCCACAGGTATCTGGGCCATGTATGAGGCACCCTCTTTTCTCTGATCTCTCCTTGTTCAACTACTCACATATCTCAGCGACTTTGCAGATGAATACCCCAACGCCGAAGTCATCGGCTCTGACCTCTCACCAATTCAACCTACCTGGGTCCCCCCGAACGTCAAGTTCGAGATTGACGACGCGACTCTCACGTGGACGTACAAGGACAACTACTTTGACTTTGTCCACATTCGCTACCTCTTCGGTGCTATTAAGGACTGGACCGCCTTGTTCAAGGAAGGTTACCGTTGCACCGCCCCTGGAGGGTGGCTCCAGACTGCCGAAGCCGATGTTGAGATCCGCAGTGACGACGGCACGACTGAACAGGCACCTGTCCTGAAGCTGTGGAAGAGACTATACCAGGAGGGCGGTGACAAGCTCGGAAATCCCTTTTACGTGCAGAAGCAAGAGCTGCAGGAAAAGGGCTTGGCTGCGGCTGGCTTTGTGGATATTAAGAGCGTTGACTACAAGGTGGGTTTCCTCCTGGATGCGAGTAGTGGTATTGGCCTAATCCTGTGCTATAGTTCCCTATCGGAGGTTGGGCTAAAGATCCTAAATTGGCGGAAGTTGGCAACTTTGTCAAGGCAACCCTTGAGAATGATGTTGAAGGTGAGAATTTTCTCAATGGTGAGGATATCCCGTATTGACCCGTTGCTGTAGGTTATACTCTTCTCTTGTGGAATACCATCCTCCAGTGGCCTGCGGATGAGTACCAAGTCTTCCTCATGGAGATGCGCAAGTACCTGCGCAACCGCAAGATCCACGGATACATGACAGTTCGCTACGTCTGGGGCCGCAAGCCCGAGAATGCTTCTGCTCCTGCTGAGACGACCGAAACAGCTTAATAAATTCTTTAGAATATGACAGTGAAGTTTGGTGGCTTCAAGAATGGCATGCTTGGAAACAACTACGATTGAGCGACTTCAACACGGTCCGCATTACTCATCTACTCATGGAATTTGCCGATGGGTCATAGAAGTGGTCTTTTGAGGGTATCATGAAACATAGTTTGAGCAGCATAGCGCTACCACATACACGCACATAAAATTGACTAAAGCACAAGATTGTAAAGCCCAAGTTACGTATCAAACGTGCCAACTACTGAACACTGCAATCAAGGTTACCATGTAGTCTGACGTAGATGCTTGCTGCATCAGACACATCCCGCTCTGCAACCTGGATACTGCTGGCTTGTGCATCCAGCTTATGAGTGTGTAAAAGCTTGACATGCATGACATTGGGCCGAGACATTCACGTCACAATATTATGGAGATAAGAGGAAATGCCAATCGTAATGAGGTAAACGCCAGAGGGTGAGGCTTGCGCAACCAAGCTGGTCTAAACTACTTGCCATTGTCGTTTCTCATTTGCTGCCATTCTCAGCCGGGAGAAGACCTTTATCCACCCACGTAAATCAGTGACACCCTAGCATATTTAAACGAACAACGTACTCTGAACGATTGTACCAAGACATTGCCTACCACCAGCTTGAGTATAGAAGCACAGTAAAGTTCGTTAGGATATCGACTTCACTTGACATATTGTGTTAGATGTGCTCCATGGAACATGCTAATGATCCTCGTAGTGAACACAATGACATTCGACACAAGGACATTCCGTTCCGCATTCACATCCCTTCGGCCCCGGTTGCGGGTCCAGATCTCGCGGTGTGAAAATGAGGTGACATGCGTCTTGTCGTGAACGGAAACCGTTGGCTTCAAATGGCGCCATGGACAGGGGCGTGGTCTCAGGCGCGACCGACACACGGAACGCGCGAAAAACAGCTGCTAGGATCATGCGCATTTGAAAAGAGGCCATGTTACCGCCCGGGCAGCGACGAGCACCCAGTCCAAAGGGCGCGAGGCAGCGACGCCGCTCAGAAATCAGTTTCTCGTCGTCGTCTAGCCAGCGCATGGGGTCGAACTCGTCGTAGTTTGGGAACAGATCTGGCCGCTGTCGACTCAGCGAGAGCGACTGCGTTGTTACGACGGTTCCGCCCGGAAGATAGTACCCCAGAATGTTGAGGCCTCCAGAGGGCACGACCCGACTGCCTGTCAGAGCCACCGGCGGGCGGAAACGGAGACCTTCGGTGATGCAGGCGTTGAGCAGTTTCAGGTTCTCAAGGCCATTGAATCCCTCGACAGTCTGGAGCTCCTCATACAGAGCGTCGACTAGAGCAGGTTCTCCGGCGAGATAGTAAAAGATAAAGGCCAGGGCCGACGATGTTGTCTCAGTGGCGGCAAGGATCTGGCCGGCCATCTCGGCACCGACTTCAGCCGGGCTGTCTCCAAACGGCTCCTTGCTCATGTTCTTCAAGAGGAGTTCGTATACCGTTGACGCATCACCATCTCCTGCATAGTTCTTTGCTTCCTCGGCAACCTCTTTGCCAATCTGGAACAAGTAGTCGCTGGAGCGAACTCGATAGGCGGCATGACGAAAAGGGCTTGACTTGAGCCATTCAAAAAGCCACCCAGGGAGGCAGAGGCGCCACACGACGAGGAAATTGTACTCGCCGACAGCATGAGGAAAGTCCCCTGGTTCCAGATCCGTCTGAGGGCCTGCCATGACAAGCTGCGAGTTCAAAAGCGTGGCGATGCGCAAGTGATAGACAATGTCTTCCGACTTCTTGCCCTGAGATGCACCGAGATTGGTGACCATCTGCACAACGTTCTTCTCAAACATAGGCTGCCAATACCGCAACGCCTTATTCGTTGTCGCTACCATGACGGGGCGACGGCGTGGACGAGCGATTGTGTTCTCTGGGTATGTGACTGTCCAATCATGACCACCGATACGCAGCGCTCGGATAGCTTTCGGCGCGGTATCAAGGTCTTGTCTCGCAAAGAGCGTCTGCACGGATTCCACATCGTTGACAAGCACAATGTTTGGGGCGATCCGCACTATAGGGCCGTACTTGGTCAGTAGTTTGTCGGCCTCGAAGGACAGGCGGCCGTGCCATCTCTGCCAGCGGATCCAAAGGGAGGTCGCGGTGGGAAATCGGGGACCGGGGATCTTTGCGAGAGGGCGGAGCCAGGCGCTGTACAAGGCCTGGCAGATTCGGAAGAGAACGAGCGCAGCCAAGATCTCCAGAGCTGTGCTCGTCGGTGAAGAAGTTGTTGAGAAGATAGTCGTTAACATGTTGAAAGGCTTCAATCGTAGTGGAACGTTCAGTAAGCTCCATTGACTTGAGTCAGTCGGATTCTCTCTCTTCCAAGGAACCGACCTTGGCTCCTCATATGTACGAAAACTCCACCAAGCTCTCTGACTTTCAAATGGCGCGAAAGCTTAGCCGAGGCGTCAACTTCAGGGCTCGTGCTGGGATTGAGCCTGTACACGCATTGCCCCGTTTTCGGCATACGAACGGCTAGTTTTGAGTTTAAGGTTTTCACTGACTAGTTTTCAGGGCGTTGCCGGCATATCGAAATAGGTATCCATGGATACTACACACCTAAAACGCCAAACCTTCGGCTTTCATGCGCTATTCAAATGTCACGATGGGATCGCAGACATGCCGCCCTCAATTCCGAGTCTCAAACCGTCCAGGCTCCAATGGATTCCTGATCCGGCACGATCTGTGAGGTCAATGAATCGCTAACTCTCGGTTCTGTGAATGGTGTTGGATTGCTGATCACCGTGGTGACCTCATTAGGGCAATGCGTCCGCCAGGCCCACCTCGGCCGGCGCAGAACGCAGTTCATTTGACTAGTCCGTACTAACGGGGCGAGCCGCCCTGACTAAGTCGGTCCGACGATGGTAGGAGACGCAGGGACCTGCTTATCTTTGGCTTTCCAGCTGTCCAACCTTCCTTTCTGGTATTCAGCATGTTGATAGCTAATTGATAACTGCCGTATAGTTGTATTTGATCATCCCTGCAGTCGAGCGTGCCATCTCGTTGCCGCAATTCCGCACAAGCAAAGCTACCAAAAGTCCCGTCATCAGAGAACAGATGCCATGATGAGCAGAACTGAGAATGAACCTTGTCATCTGTACCTATGTATACATATGACGAATGCCAAGGCTCACATGAGAGAGGGTATAGCTGACTGCAGGTCCCATGCTCAGCTAGTTCTGGCCCTGTTGCTTCTCTGCTTCTGTCAGCTCAGAACATGCAGTGATTCCCCCTTTGTCTATCCTCGAAGTGCCTGTATAACCAATGGGTGCAGTTTGTGATGCATGACGTAAATGCTTTTTCTCAAGAAAGGAGGAAGGGGGCCAAATTGAGACAATCGGCCCCATCCATGAGAGTGTGACTTGGCTCGATTCTGGTCATGATCGACACTGAGTCTAAGGGTTTCACGGACGTGCTGCATTCTGTCCCAAGCTCCACACCTTGCCTCATCTCATACTTGAGCCCCGATGTCACATTACAACCCTCCAACAAGGATCTAGCTAAATGTGATTACCTCCGTAGCCACCACACGTGTAACATTCTTTCGACATGATTTTGTTGCAATGTGCACCCTTCCTCAAAACGACCCCCTGCTGTGGAATGCTTTACTTTCAGGATTACACTGGCTTGGGATGACTACCCGCGCCAATAGGATAGCTTCCGGATAGCTACTCAATCGCGTGCCACAGCTTGCCGATTGTATCTGTATTTGAGGTTCGAAAGCGAGTTGTGCCGCTCTTCCCACGTAAGTTTCCTCCCCAAACAATCCCAAAACTTTGATCTCCCAGCCACTTGTTTGTCAAGGAAGAAGGGAAAAGCCCACTTTGTTCGGCAGGTAAGGTAGTCTCTCATGCCTACTGAGAGGCGAGATAGCTTCTCATGATGTAGCTCTTGGTCCGAGTTTCTACTGTGATGTAGCTGTAAAGAGGAAGCCCACCAGGCGCATCTCAGTTGGTAGTTGGGCTGGATTTAACAGACTTCAACTATTACCAACGAGACGAATTCACTTGCATAGATCTATCCTATTGTTTAAATGTCTGTATGTTGTGGACTAGCTTTTTAACAGGATCTATCATGTTTGCGGTTTAGTGTGGTCGTGCCTTCTTATAGTGCATCTAGGCGATGCAGGGCTCAACTGCACTACGATGGGGTGTATTCCGGGGAAATTCTTCAGATAGCCAGTAGATGGCCTCATTTATTCTTGACTTTCTTCCCTTCTGGGCTGCTATAGCCCTCACAAAGTGCCCTGAAGATTCCGACTGCCGAGCCTAAGAGTTGTAAAATAGCTACCTGACTGGTACCCCGCTGCTGGGCTGCCAGCGCCTAAAAGCCTCCACTTCCTCATGATAACCTCAATTCCCCGAAGTAAACCCTTAAAACCTATTGTCCGATTTTTGCCCATGACGTAGGGCTCTTTAATGTGCGCCCATCGGGTTAGGTAGACATTGTCAGCGATGGCCGGAGAAAAACTAATGCACGGGTCGAGTTTAAGCTGCATGTTGTGCATGCTGCTGCGGAAATGGTGGTGTCCTAGTCCGTGCTGTTGTTGGTGGAATTGCTGACATCTTGTTAGCGTCGATTCATGGCACAAAGTGTGCTGATGAGGCTATTTAAATTGCCGCAGCAGAAGTGCTGGATGCCTGTATTAACGGCAAATTCATCAGGGACCAGTCGTAAGGGACCTGGATAGAATATGTATTGCCATCATTAATGATCTTTCCACAGCAGCGACGTCTTTGTTATACTTGGCAGTCATGTTGCTGGCTTGGGAACATCTATATAGGTAGCTTGTGATCAGGCTCCAAAGAATTGGTGTTGCGCTAGGAGAATGAGGAAGGCAACGAGCTGGTAAGTCTGTGATAGGCGCTCGAGCGCTGCAGAAGCTCCCCAAGTTGTAAACTGTCGTCTTTTTGCGGCGGTTGGCGCGCACATTTGCGCAATCCGCATGGCGGGATTGGAGCCGCCAAGCCTCACAACCCCCAACAGCCACGGGCCTGTAGCAAGGCAAACTAGGCTTTACTAAAAGCATCAAGGAGACTTTCCAAAGACTCAGTTGACTTCCTCAAATGGGAACCGGATGGGGTAGTCGGGACTGGGGCCATTGACGTGAACAGGGGGAACGGCTTTCGATTACCCAAGCCCATCCCCTGGATCTTTACCGTCCCAGTTGTCGTCGACACACAAAGCATCGCGTTTGACCACATCTATCCCATAAGTTGCAAAAGCCCTCTCAGGGGGCCACTGCAAGGGGTCTAAGTCAATCACGGCGGTCGTTGTCAGAGATAATTTATCAACTGGCAAGTCTCGCCACACACGTGCATTAGGCCTTAACACACGAGGTCATTATCACGGCATTGATTTGTTACATGTATAACACTGGGGCAAAGAACGGACTGGAGGGCTATGCCAAGTTGTGGGACGTGCTCAATGGTTCTCCTTTCGACCAGGGTACTAATACGAAGTGGCGCGTATTAGACGCCAGCCTGATCCATCGTAACGATGCAGGTCGAGAAGATGCCCTCCATCACCTACCTAAAGCAGAAACGTCGCGCCCATATTCCGCCGTATCCCGGCCCACATCGAATGGCTTGAATGCTCAGCTCTAATATGCACGGCTACTGACGCCTCAATCTAACGTGCGCTCCACCTGAACTCTAATTGACATGAAGAATCCGCATGGCAGGATTGGAGCTGTCAAGCCTCACAACTCCCGACATTCACGGGCCTGCAGCAAAGCAAACTGGGCCTTACTCTTATCTAATCATTCTTATTCAAGAATTATATAGTCTATGCTATAAGAACTAGATAGCATATCTATAGTTAGGATTATTCTCCATTCCCTTAGCAAATAGAACCTCACCGCGATCGATCTTACGATTGAGTCGCACATAATACTGCCGTAAGCCCATAGCAACCACCAAGTACCCACCTTGGCAAACCGCTGCAGTGATCAGAGCCGGTTTGTATACAGGCGCGTCCTGGGCCCGGAAGATGAGAGACGAGACGATGCCTGCCAGATTCTGCCCCATGTAACTCATGCCAAGCGAGACTGCACGGCCCGTAGTTGTTGGAATGTTTGACGAGAGCCAGACCGGGGTCAGGAGACCTGGGGTAAATACGCCGAATGTCAGAAGGAATGTGAGAAAGTAGCCGACTTCGATGAGATTGACGAGATCGAGCGAGCCAAGTAGAACGAAACCGATCAGTGAGATACTCAAAGCGCCACAGGCGAAAAGCGCTCGCTGAGCATAGCGGTCGGATAGAAAGCTGGCTAGTAGAAGTGCGACGGAGGCCTCTAAGTTGGGTCCGATGGTGTACAGGTTGGCCTTGATGGTGTCGACGGTGAGTCGCTTGATGATGACGGGCAAAAAGTTGGAGCTGCTGGCGAAGCCAACGCCGTGCAAAAAGGCCATGGCAGCAAAGACCCACGAAGGGCCGTGCTGGAGTTGAGCAAGCACGTCAGTGACTGTAAGCTTGGTCTGCTCATCCTGTGAGTCCAAACGAAGTCGGGCTTCGGCAAGACTCTTCTCCTCTTCGGAGAACCAACGACACTGAGCTGGGCTTCTGGGTAGAATAATAGCCAGGATGATAGCGATCCCGATTGTGATAGCTCCCTCGATGGCGAATAGGTACTGCCAACCCTGCGTGGTAGAACTTTTAGCCAAGACATCTTGTCACAAGTGAAATGATCTTACTTCTAAGTCCTTATTCCACTGAAAGACGCTCCATGAGATCAAACCACTGGTAGCCGACTTTATATTTATCAGCATCAAATATGTAAGCACGAGGCAAGAGTTAACTCACAGCAATGACACCCATCTGATAGAAAATGGCGGTACGGAACCCTAGTTCTCGCCTAGTATAGAATAAGGAGCAGTAATAAACTGCACATGGGAGATACGCCGCTTCAAACACGCCCATAAGAGTTCTGCAGGCCAGCAGCTGACCAAAGTTTCTGTGGTGAAGGCGAGTTTAGTAAAAGTCATTGTTCCTTGTGTCAACAGATACCTACTTGACGGCTACGCTGCAGATGGTGCAAATACCCCATCCGGCAATGAGAATCGGCATGACTACAGCAGGACTGAAGTGCTTGGCAGCAACAGTCCAGGGAATAGTCATGATGGAGTATGTGATGTAGAATGAGACTAGAAGGAGACTGTATTGGTTGCCCACCATCCCCAGATCAGCCTCGAGACCAGCTGTCTTTGCATTGCCAAGGTTGGCGCGGTCCAGTGTATGCGTGTAGTAGGAGAGCACTATGAGGTTAGATAGACCCAACTGTTAGATCTTGTTTTAGGAAACGTACCTAGAGCGGGCATGAGGATCAGATCTGTCTTGCGGACAAGACGTCGCACTGCAGCCTCATCCAACTGCAGCGACGGATTGGAGTCGCCTAACTCGGTGGCCTGCCCCCGGTCGGGATGTTTATCCGAGGTATAGTCTGACATGTTGCTGTCGAGTGCGCCACTACTTGGACAGCTCGCTGGGACAGTTCGCTAACTGTGAACCGAGACGGCAGGTGGAAGAGGAGGGAATGCCTGGCAGTCGTAGTGACTCTGAAATGCTGAGTCGTGAGAACCTGGATAATGTGTCATATAAGACTTGAGCAAAGACTTTGGCGCTAACGAAAGCCAGAAAAGTAAGGACCAGGGAAAGATTTAGACGAGAAACTAGCTAAAAACACCGGTCTGCCAGGGAACGATAACCCCAGAAGTTCGCCGAAGCCTGTTCAACACTAGACCACGGGGAACCTGATCACCTGGGGGAGGGAACTGTGCCAGCTTAGCGGCTGAAATTTGAGCACTCCAACATCCAGCGACAGACCCCGCGTGCTTCAGCCCAAAATGATGCCATCAGAGATTCAATTGCCTCCGCTTGTCAATTTCCCTGGGTTTGGAATCATCTTGTTAACCAGACCGCAAGACGTGCGGGGGAACTGGGATTCAGATCCTCTTTATCAAGATGTCGCACATTGCTTTGGTAAACTGGGGGTTTCATTCGCCAAGCTGCCAGTGGATACTGGTATTGTACAATATTAGCTGCGAAGCAACTCATCGCCCTCCATTGCAAGCGAAGTTGCCAAGAGTTATCTTGGAGATATCAAGCACCGGGTATAATCGGGCATAACTAGCGCTTCCCCCATGTGGAGATGGTGTCCTTGGCCGGGATCCGTACTCGAGTCATAGTTACTGGCTTGGTAAGCTTCCCCGGTCTTCAGCTGATTCATTTGGCCCCTTATTAGATGCAATCATTTCTCTTTGGTAGTATTAGCACAGGTATTTCGCTGCTTTCGTCTCTCACCAATGACTAGACCGGTCCGTCCGTGAGAGCAAGATGGCACCATCACCGACCAGCTCAGTTGTCTCGGAGGTCTGGAGCTCCTTGCCCTCGAGCGTGACATCCAAGTCTTGGGTTTCATACCTGCTATTCCTTTCAGTCTTTGCATTCGTTCTCTATATCATTGGAAGCGAGATTACTCGATATTCTGCACGGGTCCCAAATCTCCCAGGCCCACGTGGTCTGCCCCTGGTCGGAAGTCTGCCCTGGCTTCGGGGCAAGGTCCACGCTGAGCAGTACAGGCTCTGGTCTCAGCAGTTTGGCGATGTCTTTCAGGTTCAACTTGGAGAGCGAACTGCTGTGGTGGTGAACAGTGCTGCCGCAGCGCGTGAGCTATTCCTGGGGCAGCGGGAGGCTACCAAGTCCCGGCCGCTATTCTATGTCCTCCACGGAAAGGTCCAGGGAGGCTCAGCCATCACCAGCATTGGGACTAGTCCATGGAGTGATAGCTGCAAGAACCGCCGCAAGGTCGGAGCCACGGCTATGAATCGGGTTTCTGTCGACTCTTACCAACCGGTGCGTCCCCACGTTTTGGCTGAACTAGTGAGCTAACCCCACGGACAGATCATCAACTCCGAGTCCAGAAGCTTTCTCTCAGACCTCTTGGCAGCCTCATTGAGCAGTCCAAATGGAACGGTCGACTTCCGCGATCCTGTCAGAAAGTACGCGATGAATCTTGTCCTGACGCTCAACTACGGAACCCGGTACGTCTGTTGCTTATTGTCGCGCAAAACATAGATGCTGATTGCTTTTTCAGAGTTGAGGACGTGAAGCAACTACGTGGAGAAACTATCTTTGCGGAAATGGTTCGCGTAGAATCTGAGATTTCTCGTCTGAGAAACACTTCTGGCAATAATGAAAACTACATTCCACTGTTACGACCTATTAAGGCTATCGCCACTCGCCTTGGCTTTGGAGATGCCAATTACATGGCAGACATTGGAAGACGCCGTGTTGGATATCACAAGGTCCTTCTCGAGAACCTTCGGGCTGAAGTTGCGGCGGGCACCGATAAACCGTGCATCCAAGGAAACGTTCTCAAAGACCCCGAGAGTAAGAATCTTTCTGAAGGGGAACTTCTAAGCGTTAGTTTGAGCATGATGGCTGGGGCGGATACAAGTCAGCCCACAGTAGCGTGGGCCGTGCTTGTTCTTTCTCAGCGACAGGATATTCAGCAAAAAGCCTTCGAAGCCATCGTCCAGGCTGACAGTAGCCTTCTTGGGGAGGCTGATGTTTCATACTTCAAAGTTGAGTATGTGGATGCCTTCACCAAAGAAGTCGGACGCTTCTACACTGCACTTAAACTTGGTCTTCCTCGAGCTACGTCTGATGATGTTGGTGCGACTTGGAATGGTGCAACGATACCACCTAAGACGTTGCTATTTCTCAACGCATGGGCTTGTTCTAAAGGTACTATATCTCCTTCGAAGCTATATGCTACGCGATTGCTCACAACTCATTAGACCCCAAAATCTTCCCTAACCCCGACGACTTTACCCCAGAGCGCTGGCTCCAACCCGGAACCACACATTTGCATCAATTCGCCTTTGGCATGGGTAGTCGCATGTGCATCGCCAACCATCTCGCACACAAGGCGCTGTATACGGCATTCTTGCATCTGATCGCCCACTTTGAGATTTTGCCCGCCGTTGAGGCTGCTGACGATCCTCATGTGCTTGACCCTGTCGAGGGTCTACTTCACAAGGAGTCCTTTGTCGCTACCCCGCGCAACTGCACTGTGCGGTTGGTTCCACGAGATATCGAGAGGACAAAACGGGTGTTGAGCGTGAAGTGAGCCATCTAGAAACGGCAATCTTTGTATCAAGAGAATGCGGTGAACAAAAACAAAGCGCATCAGGCACTTTTAATGACAACAATGAACACTATCACGGAGAAATATTTCTAGTATTCCTGATCTTATAAATGGCATCGCGCCCTAACAAGATAAAAGCTGAGAGCTAAGTAGGCAAGGCTTGGCCTCCTACTCCGACAGGCTAACATCTAGTATGAAGACGGAACGACTGCCAGTCTACCACCATCCGTGACAAGGACATTGCCATTTATGTATGCACCAGCTCGACTAACCAGGAACAAGATAGCTCCCGCGATATCCTGTTCATCTCCAGGTCGTTCCTCAGGCACCACAGACTTCGGCCAGCCAGCCGTATTTCGATGTTCAATGACCTCAGTAGTCATCTCACTGGGGTAGACTGTAATGACGAGTTAGTGCCTCTCAAGGCTCTTGATAATGAAGGTAGAGATGCAATCATCTGCCCAGTCAGCAACTTACACCCTGGGGCAATGACGTTGGCCCGGATGCCAAAGGGCACTAGAGACGTGGAGAGCTGCTTGAAAATGTGCGTCACAGCAGCTTTGGAGCCTCCATACCCATATCCCAGATTTGGAGATCGATTGAATCCCCCGATACTGCTAGTTGCAATGACTTGGCTTCGTTGCTTGAACTCTCCTCGCTTGTTACCAGCATCTAAGAGCTCGAGGAAAGCAAGTACCGTGTTGAGGACACCAACGGTATTGACAGCAAACACCTCGGTCAGGGCCTCTGAATCCCACCCCCAGACGTGCTTCCGGAATTCTGAAAGGCTGGGGTTTGGTGGAAGGGCCTTGAGAGACGGTCCGCCGATCCCGGCATTGGCCACGACTACGTTGACATAGCCATGCGCCGACTCAACTTCAGCGACGGCACGTTCCAAATCTGCCTTTTTCGTAATGTCGGCCTGAATGGAACGGATATTCCCATGCTTCTGTGGTTTGTTAGTGTATATGGCAAAGGGCGTCGGAAGGAAGCATAAACATACCGCCGTGCCGGCTGCACGATCTAAAGCTTCTCTTCGTCGCCCAATTATGTACACGATCGCACCATTCGCCTCCAGAGCCTGGGCAATCATAAGGCCAATTCCTTGAGCGACGACTTAGCATTCCTCTTGCTGAAAGTATGGGAGTAGCACGCACCACTTCCACCTCCCGTTACAACAGCAATTAGCCCATTGACGTTGAACAAGTCGTTGATTTCGATAGAAGATGCCATGATAAAAGTTGGAGATAAAAATATCTAGTTGAGAATAAAAATAATTATGAAACTGTGTCCATGTTGAGGGCCTATTTATTCCCTCACCCAAAACGAAAGTGGTCCTCATTTGTAAGCAAAATAGGCTATTGCGACATCAAAAGTCTATCTGTGGCATGGTCAGAGAAACCCAGAATAAATAGCCCACTCTCAGGGCAGCGTGCATTTATCTAGCTAATGAGAAGATGCGGCGCAAGCCGGCTCGGCTGGAAGACTGCTGGAGGGCCCGGAGGACAATCATAAGAGAGACTATAAAGCAAACTTTCATGCTCCTAGGGAGACGGCAGAGCCATCCATCCATGAGGGTATTGTTGTTCACCTTTGCGGTAATGCCTTTCTCGGCACTTCTATTTACGATGATTCAAGGGGACATCTCTGGTGTGCAGCCTAAGATGCACAGCTGAAATATGAATGTTAGTCAAAGCATATTGTAGAAATGTTTCACTCATGTCGCCGTGCATTTTCGTAATCCTCTCCTACAACAGTTCTTTCGATAGACTTGGAGTAGCAGGAATACACATGTCTAGCTACAATATCTACTCTTAAACCTCACCGTCTGGCTTTTGTAACCAATTCTCCAACTTGTTTCCCTCACGCGGCACGAACTTCGCGCGGAATCCTCTCGGTGTTCCCACAAAAGAGCGCCCTTTCAGTCCTTTGATCGGATCTATTTCATCAACCGTAGTGCCATCTGCAGGTAAAATCTGAAATTTGGCAACGAGGTGAAGGAACACGGTGTACAAAGCGCTATGTGCGAGTAGCGATGCTACACACATTCTTCCACCGATACCAAAAGCGAACTGGTGGGCGGCATAGTCGGACGCTCCCGGAAGCCAGCGCTCTGGTGCAAACACCTCCGGTTCAGTGTACAGCTCGGGATCTATGGCGGTTAGCTCGGATCTCGACAGAAGTCGACTTTTCACTGCACCTCTATTGCAGGCCCAGCTATTGAGGAACACCATCGTGTTTGGTGGAATAGTGGCCTCTCCCCAAGTTGCATTGGTGTAGGTAGCTTTGGGGAGAGCCAACTTCAGCACAACAAAGTATCGAGCAATCTCCTTGGTCAGTGCGTCGATGTAATCGACTTTGGAAGAGGCATAAGCATTAGACGATAGTTCCAGGACACCGGCTTCTTTAATAGCCAGATATGCTTTCTCTTGGATATCCTGCCGATGCGCAAGCAGTAGGATTGCCCAGGCAATCGTGGGTTGGTTAGAATCAGCACCCTGTTTAAATGTTAGCCAGTGTAATTTCTAGGTCCCAGTGAACTTACTGCCATCATGCTCAAGCTCACACTGATTAGCTCTTCGCGAGTCAATGTTGCCGATTCTGGCTCCCTTAGTACAGCGCCTTGGATGCAAGGCTTATCCTCGCCCCTATCAACCTCATCTTTGAGTTTGTTCAGCAAGATATCGTTGTATTCCAGTCTTCTTCGTCCAATATCTGCTGCATGCGACTTTGGCGTGCTACTGAGTCCTAGGAACGAGGCGACGGGTTCCCAATATCTCAGTAGCGGGATATAGTTGGCGTAATTCTTGGATGTGTCGCGAAATTTACTGATCTCTGATTCTACATACAAAATCTCGGCAAGCAATGGATCATCATGCAAAGACTTGATGTTTGAGACCCGAGTTCCGTAGTTCAAAGTCAAGCTGAGATTTAAAGAGAAGCGGGTGACAGGTTGGCGAAAGTCAATTTCAGTGGACCCATCTTTGCACTCGGAGTACAGGTCCCTGAGGAATTCTCGCGATTCAAGGTTAAGGATAGGGGCGTAGCTTTCGACTCTTGGACGGTTCAGGCCAGCGGCGGCAAGCTTCCGTCGTCGCTTGCATGAGTCATCCCAAGGGCTAGTCCCAATACTAGTGACTGCCTTGCTGACTTTTCCATGGAATACATGAAAGGTTGGGCGAGAGTTCATGGCGTTTCTCTGGCCGATAAAAAGCTTCTTTGCGGCATCGACGGAATTGACAACGACGCCTGTAGTATTTCCAAGCTGAATTTGGAAGACGGGACCATAAGTCTTTGCCCATCTTTCATAGGTCACGGCAGGAATCTCATCGGCATGCTATTGAAGCCTTAGAATGGTGGCGATCAAAGGGATTGTGTGTGGTGATGGCGTATACCTGGAAAAGATTACCCACAACTGGCCAGCCGCGAGGTCCTGGCAGCCGCTTGACTCGGCTGCGATATCGAGTGATCTCATTCTGAGTGAGATATGCTATCCAGATAACAATCGGAAGAACGATGAGGTAGCTCAGAAGAGTAAGAGGATTGAATTCCCTTGCGAAAATCTGCTCCAATAGCGTCATCTTGTATGGCGTTGGTCAAGGCAGGAGATTGAAGTGAAAGACGCTGGTATCAACCACCTTGTTGAGATATTTTAGAAGATAGCACCGGTAAAAGACATCCATCAGGCAGTAATCCAGCACTACACACACCCCAAAATGGCGCCATGCCGATGTTCTGCATATGACAAGCGACGGTACCGACATCTGCAATGCGCTGAACGTTTTTGGGGATACACGAGAAGCGAGCCAGTCTCAAGAAACTAGCCCCTCTAAGAAGAAAGCGATTTGTCATCTGCCCGCTACGGAGATATCGGATACGCACGCGAGGGTTTGGTCTCAGCCCATTGAATATTGGGGAGCCGCCGTCGTCGCATTAAAGGTCCAGCATTGGCCTCTACACTGTCAATTGCGGGGGACAGTCCGTAACAAGGCCAAGCGATTCCCTCATGAGGGGAATGGTGAGCACCTCATAATGGAGCACAATGGCGAACAACGTGCTTTACTGGGAACACTCACTGCCCGTAGTCAACAATAGGCGATGGATTCCGACTAAATCTGTAGGATTTCGGGATGGTCTTGGCGGTCACGTTCTCTACTCTAGTTTCAATGATAAAGGAATGCTCATCGCTATCACCTGGTTAAATCCGTAATTAGACCTGTTCAGGGTTAAGTCAGTTGTGCCGGGAGCACGGATTTCTCGAGTACCTACAGCAGTTGACAAGGTATCGAGCACGTCACTTTGGCAAGAAATGGCGGACTAATGATGGAGGTGGACCCGTGGTACTCCCGACGAGAATTTCCCTTTTCGTCTTGAGTTCTTTGGTATGCCGAGGAGGGCACCACTAAGCAACACTTGAACCAGTATCCAGTAATGAATCTGCTAGATGCAGCAATGTTTATCAACTAGACTTGTTTGACGGCGGGATTATGCTTCCCTTCACTATCAACATTGAACATGTAAGGCTGATCTGCCGCACCATTGGCTACAGCCTCTTGACGACTCTGCCGAAGCAGCCAAGGAGAGTTCTTCAACCCCTTGTGCCAATCTCTGCCTTCATACTCAGCCTCGACGGGCTTCTCTCCTGTTGCCTGGATTTCTCTCGCTCGTTTCTCGATATTGTCCCAAACCCGAAGAATATTTTCCCCCACTAGCAACTGGATCTGTCGGTCCGTAGCGCCTCGCTCCATTATCAGTTGGATCAGGTCAGGGAACTTTGATACATCCTCTAACCCAATTGGAACGTAGGGAGTGCCTGAAAAGTCGCTGCCGATGCCGACACACTCCCAGCCACACACCTCAGCGATATGAAAGATGTGATCAACAACGTCGTGGATCGTGGCCTGGTCTGGATTCTTCATGTTGAGGAACCGGTTGACAAAGACAGCCATGACGATGCCGCCATTCTGCTTGACAAGCCGCAACACATCATCAGGGGCGTGACGAAGGTGAGGTTCGACCGAGTAAGCTCCAGAGTGAGAAAAGATGACTGGGGCCCTTGCAACGCTCAAGACGTCTCTCATGGTTTGATGCGAGACGTGAGACAGGTCTATCATCATCCCGAGGCGATTCATTTCCTTGATTGCTTCATAGCCTAGCTTGAAGAGGCCTTGATCTGCGCCTCCAGCTGCGACGGTAGATGCCGAGGTTCCAAAAGCGTTGTCGCAGTTGTGCGTGAGTGTGATGTACCGGGCGCCAAGGTTGAACATCTGACGGATAGCTCCAATACTACCCCCGACTTGATGACCTCCTTCAATCCCAATCATGCTTGAGATTCGGCCTGCCTTGAAAGCCTCACGGGCACAGGTCGGGGTATCGCAGTATTGGAGATGATCGGGATGTTCATTGACAAAACGCCTGGTGATGTCGATCTGTTCCAGAGTATCCCTGACAACCCACTGCGTAGACAAGGTCAGTCTCTTTCCACTTGGCTATCTGCGGGCATCATCTGAAGAGTTCACCTACCGATGGATCCTCAAAGTGCTGCTGTTGAGTGTCGCAGTCAACATACACGCTCCAGAATTGACCACCGACCATTCCCTGCCTCATCCTCTGAAGATCGGTATGCCCGAGGAGCTTCTTGGTGAGATCCACACGGCCGTCATAGATGCGATTGTGCAGCTCAATCCGGAGTTGCCAAGGCAAATCATTGTGGCCATCAATCAGACTCAGACTGTCAGTATCGGATTCCTTGGATGAGAAGTGACTACTCACGGTGTTGTCTTCAAAACTCTCTTCGTACGCTCGACATAATTTGTCGGATCAATCGGCTGCTCTCCCGGCCAAAGGAACGAAAGAGGACCCAAGAACAAGGCAAGGCCAGCGGCTAAGAAGGGATACCTTAGCCATGAGCGAGTGCCCTGATTCTGTGGGCTAGGCCTCAGGGTCAATGAGCGCTCGTTCTCCGTCGCAGTATCCTCTTCTCTGCGCTCAACGGTTGGATTTTGTGTGTCCGCCATGGCTGGATCCTTTTACTCAGCAACTAATTGGCCACAGTGATAACAAAGACGAGAAGACACCGATGAGGGGAATCAAAGCCACTGTGTGTGATTTCATCAAGAATTCCGCATGCTTAAAGCCTCGCGCGCATGACCATTCCCGTGTTGATCCCGCGTCAATTAAGCGATCGGAATTAGACCGACATTATTGCCAAAAGAGGCCATCTCGATGCCCAATTGCGTGCTCTAAGCTAATCATGGGCCAAGAATAGAGTCGAATCCCCGCACGTAGATACTCCGCTAACCGTTATTTCTTTCCGGGTGACAGCCTACCTGTCCAGCATCCCTGATTGTGGGGTTGATACCTTTATGTGCTTCCGGGAAGCGATGAGGTCTTCAAGCAGCGGAGAAACATGTGCGGAGAAATATGGAATCAATAATCTGCGGAGAATTGAGGAGCCAGATCGAGTCTAGGTATATAGGACATGGATCAATGAGCCCCGGTCGCCGACATCATGAACTGGGAGATTGTAGCAGGGGTTTTCTTTTTATCATAGCATGGTGGTTATCTAGTTGCTATTCACACAGTCCGAGAAAACAGAAATGAAAAAAAAAAGAACCTGGAGGTATAGTTTTGTACCTGTAGGCCATCTACGCTTGATCCAACCGAGCTTTTTGTATCTTCAAGGACAAGGCGCTTCCACAGAATTTAAGAACAGACAATTCATGGTTCGGTGATAAGTTTTTGCTGTATTCTTTCACGTCTATGCTCTTTGTCTCCACGGTTTCAACCTGCGTAGGTCAGTTAGCAAGTCATGAAAAGATATCCCAGCCATTATACGGGTGACCTGGACCCCCGTTGGTAACCGGAATATGGTGGTTTGCAATCACTTCATATTCATTACGAGCGAACACAGATGTGTTATATTCATGTCCCAACACAACGTCCCATGTATCTGGTTTCTGGGTATCCAGCTTCTACTACAACAAAGAACACAGCAACAACGTCCCATCAGTTTTATGGATGGAACCCTAGTTAGCCCATGGGTAGCACTCACGCTTCGCTCATCTACTCTGCCCAGGTGAGGTACAGGAGCTAACCTAGGAGTTTGGGGGCGTCACCCTCTCTCCAATTATATAAGTTTTATAGCAGGTCTAGCACGAAGTGTATCACCACCGAGCTCTCTCCTAATCAGTTAGAAAATCAAGAGCCTCTAGTTTTGTACTTCTCTCATAACTCCGCGTTATCCCATGATGCAGCCGGTCTCGCAATCTGTCCCTTGGCCAAGGAATACATTGTTGATGCTGTTTCTGGGAAAGATGCTCCCAGAGCACCTAGCCGCAACCAATGACATCTTCTTTGCGAGGAGCGCCTTCGCGACTTGCTCTCTCGAGGTTCCGCATCCAAAGTTAAACCCCTACATAGCCATATCGTTTAGCTTTGCGATGGTGCAAAACGCTGGGTCATAGTCTTACATATAAGATGCCTAGAGACGTTGTCT
This sequence comes from Fusarium decemcellulare, assembly GCA_013266205.1. Classification (NCBI taxonomy): domain Eukaryota; kingdom Fungi; phylum Ascomycota; class Sordariomycetes; order Hypocreales; family Nectriaceae; genus Fusarium; species Fusarium decemcellulare. The sequence continues at coordinate 69,897 of JAAGWO010001090.1, read as the reverse complement.
TGGTATGTCATTTACCCAGGCAGATGGTATTGGTCTAAGGTTATTAGCGTTGACAAAGCGGATCTCGCCGTTAATGCTTTTAGGGAAGCTAGGTAGGATCTTGGTAGTGGCCGAGGTGGACTCGTCAGAAGAGGTACTCTTAACGCGTTCAATCAGCGAATCTAGCTACTATACCACATTTCCGACCTCGATATCTGAGTACTCTATATATCCGTGCCAAATCCATAGTCTACGTCAGACCAATTTTCTAGAACTTAGTAGACACCTAGGCCGGATAAAACACCGCTAAGAGACTTAGCACCCACGGGCTCTATACTGGCGGGATATGCCTCTGCTGATCGCGATCCGAGGTCGATTATAAGCCATGTTGAACAGAATGCTTGCCAATACATCAGTCCAACAGTTTGATATCAAATCCATGACTGCCTCCGAGCATCTAGGCAGACTAGAGAGTTTTCAGCGTCATGTATCTGAACAAATCGATTAGAACTTTACGTTCTAACGCATTTTAAAGGCATATACTGTTTCATTTGTCTTAAGCAGTCTTATCTTGCTATCGCAGAGGTCGTAAGCGCAAGGTTCCTTCAGCATCCAAAGGAGATCATAGAACGAGTGTACTTGAATACCGGTAAGTCCTATTCGCGAAGACCTTGTCTATGGTCGTAGAGACATCTGCTGCCCATCTAAATCTGCCGCCGGCTCCAACATCCTTGATATCAAGCCCAGATCCACTCCAAGGATAAGTCATCGCGGTGCCACCCCCAAACTGATAGTGTTCATAGACAGTAATACATACGACATCTGATGGATGTCTTTTTCACTAGTGAACAGGGTAAGAGCTAATGGTAGTGCTGGCTTCCTTTTTACAGGAGATCTTGAACTTCCTCCATTCGTTCAGCGCGCAAAGCCCCCTGGTATAGGCTATGGCGGAAGAGGACGAAGGTTGTATTCTGGTTCAGCCCTAGCTCTAGTAGAATCTAGGGTGGACGTATTACTTGACTATATCAAGTCTGTTCAGATTAAGATTAGCGAATTGTTTCGAAAAGAAAAAAATGTATAGCAGGTTATTGAGACTTCAAGTAAAATCATTCGAGACAAGTAGTAGAGTTGCACAGTAAGAGGCATTCCGATGGCGGAGAGGGCTAGACTGAATATGGCAATTGGGGTGGGACCCGTCCGCCTGTGGCCGCCCTCGAGAACCACTTAATGAGTCATGCTTGCCATTCCTTCACGTAAAGAGCACATCCTTCTCTGTTTGGGCCTTCCTATGGTATAAGATATATAAATCGTTGGACATCCCAATCAACTATCTTATCGTGCTGTTTTTCCAGCTCGAATAGCGGCAACTCCTATACACTAATCAACGATTTGTCGCCCTTGAAATGCCCCAGAATTTTCACTTCCGCATCGCAACTGTGGATGACGCCGGTCGCCTTCAAGACCTCATCCAGGCTGCATTCCGCGTCACCAATGATGACAATATTGATTGGATCGGCTCTTCCGAATTCGCAAATGCATTTAATATCGAACTGGACCTGATCATCAGTCGAATCACAGCTCCTCACGGAAAATTCCTTGTTTTGAACGAGACTGAAACCAATCGCATCATCGGCTGCGTTAATGTCTTCAGGATGACTCCCGATTTCGGCCGACTAGGTCTCCTGGCAGTAGACCCGAGTCTGCATCGTGGGGGGTTAGGAAGGATCCTTCTCACTCATGGAGAGAAGTACCTCACCCAAGAACTAGGTGTTAGGAAGATTGGATTAAATACGTTACATACCCGAAAAGATATGATCAAGTGGTATGAAAGGCAGGGTTATGTTAAGACGGGTAAGGTGACTAAGTTACCTTCTGCAAGGTTCGGGCCTGATGTTTGTGCTAAGATAGTGCTCATTGAGTTCGAGAAAAACGTCGCTTGAGCATCTATGGGCATACGGCCGTCGTAAAATTTGGGGGATTGCAGGATTGTCCTACCGGGCAATGTATTAAGAGACGTAAATCACGAATCTCTCCACGAAGAGTGTCGTGGGCTACGCCTTGAGCGACATGCTTATCTGATTCCATCATAAACTGAAAGTCCAGAGCACTGCCTCAAGTGAAACTCCAGAACTCACCTGCCTTCGCTGACAATGACTCATATTGTTCATCTCTGTCGGATTGACACGGGTGCTCGTCCTATTGATTAGTCCATTTGCCCGTTTTATTATCACTTGGTCCTATGAAAGCTGCAATTTCAGTCTGACTCTTCGAATTTCCAATGAGCTGGTCCGGATGCCTTGTTCTAGTTTATACTGCCGTTCAAACATTGCCTCTGCCTTCCCCATCTTACTACCCTGTTGACCACAATCACGTTGGGAACGACGTCAAGACTCTACGTACTCTGGCAAGCATGATTCTTGGTATTCTTTTGGTTCAACTTGACATGTTTTTTTTAAAAATATGGCTCCCTACTTTCTCACAGTTTTTCGGTATTTACTAAAGAAGTGCGCCACACGTTACACAACGTGTATTTCTAATTAAAAACAGCCATAGGATTGATCTCTCAGTCACCTTACAGCATCTTGAATATCGCATAAACTTCAGGATTGATAAAGGACGGGTACGCTAACCTCTGATAGGATCCAAGCACGAACAGCAAATTAGTCTGTGTAGCATTCAATTACCAGCAAGTTGTACCAATCCTTCGGCGTTTTTTGGCATCCCCGACGTAGCCCTACGGCGTAGGCTGAGTAAGTAGCAGAGAGTCTCCATTGGTTTGCTCGGAAATGGAGATCATTGATTGGTTCAGCTTTTCCGGAAGGAATGAATCCCTGAAGAAGCTGATGTGGAGATCCAAGCAATGATCGTGATTATCATGAACTGTACTTTGATGATCTGATTGGCCCAGTCGGAAATACGGTCATCTCATTGGCTGAAGTCGTATCAAGGTCGGAAGATCCGGTCTGGAGACCCGACACAAGAACATGATATCAGGAATTTGCTGGTCTATGGTTTCATGATCTTTGCTTTTAATGAAATCATATGGAAGCGATGAGGAATGTGTTGATGTCGTCTTATTGTGTGTTAGGCTGTAAGAAAGACGGCGCCATCTAAAGTATCTTCCAGGTCAACCACATCGATGCCAAACGCATCCTTTTATTCCATTCTCATATATATATACCATAAGTCCGACAACGTAGAGCCAGTCCATCCCCACTAATTGGCGCTTATGTCGCGCTTGTCGGACATGGGATGTTTGTCCGAGTGTAAGACTGCAGCCCCCCATTCCGGCGGAGTCGTCCTTGTTTGGTCGTAGATCTTTGTCGGTATGATTCATACGGCAGTCGCTGTTCCGGCATATTTCTTCTGCTGAATGATTCTTAAATGTGATTAGAAGATGGTATATAAAGATCCTCTTGCTAGGCCGGGGTCTCTCTTGAGGCTCCTCAATCATCAAGCCCATTCTACCCCCTGCCCTACTTCGTCTCATGCACTCACTAAATATCCACAATGGCAAGTAATAACACACTTTTCATGACTCCTGAGGAGTCGGAGCGAATACGTACGACCGTCCAGGACCAGATGAGGAAACGCAAAGAGCAGACTGGCCAGCCGCGAGAGTCCATCGACCCTCGGTCATTAATTGAGCAAGCAACATCGGTATCCCTGATGCAGGATCTTTCCTCTGCAGCCTTTGGTTTGGGGGCACCGAAGAAGAGCAAGGAGACCATGGTTGCCTATGCGATCGGTTGCCCATATCTACCGTGCACGGCCAAGATACAAGACCTTGAGCCGATGAAACTCTCCGAGTTACGGATGGAGAGACATCATCGAGGACGTATGCTTTCTCTTCTTCGTGTCTCACCGGTCGCCCAATTGGAAGCGTCCTCCTGGGCAGTCGTCCAGGGAGAGTCTCCGGATGATGTGGAGCGGATAGAGATATTTATGCACACGTCAAAACACGGGCGAGATATTCTAGAAATGGGCTCGGAGTTCCTAGTCAAGGAACCATATTATACTCTCAACAGCCAGGGAGAACGTACCATCAGGGTTGATCACCCATCAGACCTCGTCGTTGTGAGTCTGAGCGAGGATCCAGAGTCATGGCGGAGGAGAAATCAGAACGGGGTGAATGGTGTGGATAAGCCACCAGAGACATGCAAAGAGATGGGAAATGCGGCTCTACAGAAGAAGGATTTTGCACGAGCCCACACCTACTACACTCAAGGTCTGCGGTCAATCTCTAAGGATGGAACAAATACGACATTAACCCAAGACCTGTATCGAAATCGTTCTCACGTCAATCTTGTCCTTCAACGCTACGATGAAGCCAAGGCCGATGCCCTTGCATCTCTCACACGCGGCAAAGACGATGAAGAAAAGAGCCTCGACGCAAAGGCTTACTACCGGGCCGGTCTTGCGGCCTATGCGCTTGGTGATTACCTCGACGCTAAAGGCCACTTTGAACAGCAAGCGACGCTCTCACCCGATAACCAGTATGCGAAGCTCAACCTTCGAAGAATCAACGCCAGACTGCAGGAGAAAATCACTGGCGATTACAATATGGCCAAGGTGGTCAGCAGCCTTCCCAAGAATAATGGACGGCCTGACGTCGCGAGCTTCGATGGCCCTACCGAAGTAAAGAGCAGCCCTGGAGCCGGCCGCGGGCTGTTTGCGACCAGGGATATTAAACCAAACGAAATCGTCTTGTGCGAGAGGTCGTTTTGTTTAGCTTGGAGCTATGAGTCTGAAGCATTTTCATCGCTGACTTGTGATGTTCGGGATGATGCTGCCATCAGAGTGTTCCCTGCTGGGTTGCACAAGGCGGTGGTTCAGAAGCTTCTCAACAATCCATCACAAGCTGAGAAGGTATTGGACCTGTTTGGCGACTACGAAGGTCTTGGAAAGAAGTTGATTGGGCAAGATGGGACTCCTATTATCGACAGCTTTCAGATCCACGACATCATCCAGAGAAACGCGTATGGTCCTGGCCAGCAAACCGAGGATGAAGATGTCAGCAACGCTAGCACGGGTCTCTGGATCAGAGCTGCCTACGTCAACCATTCCTGCGCTGCAAACGCTAAAAAAGATTTTGTCGGCGACCTCCTGATTCTTCGTGCAACTACCCACATCGCCAAGGGTGAGGAGATCACGCAAAGCTACGATGAGTCGAGCGACTACGACGTAAGGACCCAAAACATCCAGAGAACATGGGGCTTCAAGTGTCAATGTAAGCTTTGCGTCGCGGAAGAGGCAGATGGTCCCGAGGTGCGCAGGAGACGACGGGAGCTTGAGGAAAACGTCAAGGCGTTTGTGGAGAGGGAGAATCCATCAGGTGCAAGCAAGATCATGGTCAACAAGGCAAAGCGGATTCGCCAGGCTCTCAACGGGGCTTATGATGAGAAAAGATTCAAGGGCTTGCCTCGACGGGCGCTACTGGGTATTGACCATTGGCTGCAAGTAGCAAATAATCGGTAACAAATAGCTATTGATTGAAAAGTTTCCAAAAGAATGTGATAATGAAGTTTTAAGCTTAGCTATGACTTTACCAAGGTAAATTGAGAGTTTACCGCCCTGCTAATTGCAGAAAAGAAAGTGTGAGAAAAGCCGAGCTTTGGACAGAGAACAAACGCGGATGTCAGACGCTCGCAAGAGGAGCAATGATAGTTGCCTACCTAATAAAGGCGACTGATGCCTGGGTCGCATTAAGCTTGTCTTCCAAAAACACCAACACCATTACTATCTACTAGATTCAAACATCCTCTTGGTATTTAACCGGAACGTATAGAACCTTGCTAAAAATGTCGATCGTATCGATGTGAACTTGCCAAATAAACATTCTGCATATCAAAAGACTTAGCTTCTGGGTTTTCGACTCAGCCAAGCCTCAGCCTCTCAATATGAAGCTGGTTATAATGGTGAGTATGTATGTCTTGATATAAAGACCCAGAGTCAAATACAGAATTTGAAGTGCCTCTCATCAAAGGTAGAGCACGACTATTTCTTGACAATCTATGCTATTCTCTACCTGCTTGTATGCTGACGGCATTTTGCAGCTGCGAGCTTCTCATATCAGCCCGGATAAGCATTCTTATTCGTGCGTTAGTTTTATGAACCAAGTAACGTAATGACGTGATGTCGAATCATGATCGCAGCGAGGGCCCGGTCGCCGAGAGCCCGAGATCGACCGGGCATGAATCCTTGTCGTGTCAGTGGTCCAACAGCTGATCAGCGTCAGCACAGGGGTTGGCGCCAATTCTTGTTCGCGGCGTACTACTGTTTTAGGGAAAGGAGATGATGCTTTCCATGACTTGGTGCTACAGCAGCATGCATGTCAGATAGACGTGTGAGTACACGTTGGAGAATCGGCCAGAGGAGGTTGACGGATGGCATTTTAAGAATTCAACTTATGGCATCAGAATCGCAGCATACACCAAACACGACAGCGAGCAAAGTATCCACAATGTCTGAAAAACAGATCCGCCTCTCTTCCGGCCCCCAGCCACCCAACCGTCCCCTCAAAGTCCTCAGCGTCGGCCTCCCCCGGACAGGCTCGTATTCCATGTGCCTGGCCCTCTCGGAGCTAGGCTACAAAGACGTCTACCACTGCATGTACACGCTTGACAACCTTGAGCACTGGATGTTCTTTGGCAAAGCGTCTGATAGAGTCTTTCCTACCCTGCCGTCGTACAACGGGCAAGGCATGACAGCAGCAGACTGGGATAAACTCTTCGGGCCTTGCGAAGCCATCACGGACATTGCTGGGCCATTCGTTGAGTCGCTCCTTCGGAGCTATCCAGAAGCCAAGGTTGTGCTGTGTGAAAGGTCTTTTGAGCGTTGGGAGCCGTCGGTCACACAGCTGTTGAAGTCCAACTTTGGCCCGGTGCAGAACTTCATCCGGGACTGGGTTGAGCCGCTCACACGAGGCAAGGGCCAGACATCATATGTAGAGAACCTGCAGAAGATGCTTCTCGGATGGAGTCGGTCACAGAACCTCGACGAGGCCATTTCTAACCTCCGGGAGGTGTACGACAGACACAACGACACGGTCAAGGAGCTGGTTCCTCCCGAGAACCTTTTACTCTACAAGCTCGGCTCAGGGTGGGAGCCGCTGTGCGAGTTTTTGGGCAGAGATGTTCCCGACGTACCATTTCCGCATGGCAATGAAGGCGCTGCGTTGGCGAAGACGATTTGGAGCAAGCAAGTCCGTGAGGCGAAGAAGGCGGCGCCGACTATTGGGTTGTATCTGGGTGGGTTTATTGCTGCGCTTCTTGCGGTTCGTTTTGGATGGATATACTGGGGTGTATTGATGAAGTCGTCTTGAGCTCAGCGAGGCGAGATGGCAAGTCACCGATCATGTTTATTACGGTATTCTTTTTTATTCCCTTGAAATGTCATTAGGAATATTCAGTTTCTACACTGGTGGTCACCTGGTATTTTATCGCTGGATACTATCATGCTCACTTCACCTCTGCCAGTAACTTGTCATAAAACCGATCCAGCAGCCCATGTATCACCTCATTCCCACTGTATCGCTCCCTCAGACTTGCAACATATTCCAGCTCAGTATTCCCACTCGTAGCGTTCTGTACCAGAAACGTAAGCGCCCCAGTTTCCTGCTCAATCTCACATGCCTTGCCCAACGCAGACCGCTCGTCCCCAATTGAATCAATGCGCGCCCCTCTCTCCAGCAACAGACTCACGGACTCTTTGTACGGCTCCAGGTCCTTCTCTATGCGATCCCATAACCTCGGTCTCTTCGTGTCCAACTCGCCAAATAGGTCAAAGAAACCTGCGAGTATGCACTCAGATTCATCCTCGTAACGCTCGACAACAGCGTCTTTGATACTGGCTCCCGCGTCAAGCATTACCTTCACACACCTTGCATCCTTTGACACGATTAGTGCCCAGAATAGTGGGCGTGAGAAAGGTGGCCTTCCGTGACCAAGGCGTCTGTTGACGTCGACACCGCCCGCGATGAGAAGCTTCAGAAGCTCTAAACGAGTATCCCTCATCTCCTGTGCCTGGCTTGGCTCGGCCATTTCGAGGGCTTCCGCATAGTCCTCGTCGAAGCAACGGTCAATCATGCCCAGTCCGCGGTGGATCGAGTCGCTGACGTTGGGATCGGCGCCGTGTTGGAGCAACGTGATGGCGGGTTTGAATTTGGCCTGTTGGACGAGGTGCTCAAGGGCCGTTCCGCCATATTCTCCCAACACGTCGAGCGGGACGCCGTGTTGGGCCAGTTTATCGACGATGGCACAGGCTGCTTGGGGGTTCTCACAGTCAGCTACGTAATGCAGCGCCGTCAAATTGTCGTCGTCTCGATAGTTAGGGTCGAATTTGTCGTGCTTGACCAGGGCGTCGACTGCAGAGAGCGATCCCATCTCGATGGCGCAGCGAAGCCCTAGTGAATCTTTTGCCGAGTATACATCACCTCGCTCCAGCACAAGACGTAGGATTTCGTTACTGCTGTGGCAAATGGCATAGTGGAGGGGATACCACAGGTGATCGGGCCGCTGTCTCGGTTCAACGTGGCAGCGGCAGAGCAGATACGACGGCACGTCCAGGCGCGCGCCATTGTCTAGAAGCCAACGCACAATATCCAGGCACTTTTTGAAGATGGCAAGGTGCAGTGGCGTGGCGTAAGTGCTGTTATCAGATCGCGGACTGGGAAGCTCGCTGAGCAACCAGATATATGACTCAACTTCGGCGCCCGTATTGTTGATGTCTGCGCCGTAAGTGAGACCCAGCTTTAGCGTTGGCAGCGAGTCATGCTCTACTGCCCAGTGGAGGCACGAGTGCCAGGGCACATCTGCTGCGTTGTGCTTGTAGAGGATGGGGTTGAAGATGGCGTGGAAGCTGTGGTTGAGGCGGGCCAGGTGCGCGAGCTGGCTGTAGCCGCAGAAGGGCCCGAGACTCTCTAAAAGCTCGACAGGTAGAGACCCGAGACCCATTATGCTGGAGAGCTTCACAGTCGGCCTCTTGTTTGATGGATGATCACTGTGATGTGAGGCTAGGCAGCAAACCCCGCCTTCGACCAATCCGCATCGAATCAACTGCACGGATTTAGTGAATATCCGGCCTTGAGACAGCAATCTCGCCTCTATCATGATGGCATTATTTATCTTTCTTTCTATGGTTCTGGTATTCTCGGACTGATATTTTTCATATTAACCGTCTGAGACATCTCCCTGGCCAAAGTGAGCTCTTTCGTAACAATGAGCCAGTCCATTGCCTATACGAAATTGAGGAACATATCTACCGTTATGAACCTGCTTAAAACTCATTCGCGGTAGAAGAGAAGCCAAAAAGAATGAATAATAAAGACTTGATTTCGTATTGTCTCGTGCGTAGCGAAGTCATATATCGCCTCTTGGACCTACGAGAGTGGCAACTATGGGCTTCGCGCTTCCTGCACGGCCCGCAACGGGGTTGCTTACAGGTAAACTGGCATAATAACATGTAGCAGTTAAAAATGAGAAGACACGGAGTCCGTATCCGTGTCTTGAGTTGTGTCATGAATACCATTCGAGTGTTATGATGTCTCGGCTTTCGGCTGTCGGACTTAAGAAAACCGTGAAATAAAGCCGATGAATATACCCAACCGCTAGGCCTGCCCTGCAACATATACTATGCAGCCAACATCTCGGGCTCTTATCAAGCCCGAACTGCCGGATCACAGAGTGATGCTATCCAGATCATTGCCGGCCCAAACATGTAGCCCGAACTGCCGGGTGACGGTGGTGATACTATTCAACAATTCATCAGCGTAGTATGCAGTGTTGCGGGGGGTTGCGGTAATGAGTCGTGCGGTGTCTAGATGCAGTATGTTTTTGTATAAATGAGGCGAATATCCATAGACTTTCACTCTTATCATCACAAATCAAGAGCACATACCATCCTGATTATCTTGTGTGATCAGTCGTAAGTTCTCCATCAATTTCTCTCCTCCCACAATGAACCCACACAACATGGAACCCCAAGCTCCTATTGACACGGCCGATTTTCTCAAAGACGACCGACTCTTTATCAATGGAGAGTTTGTCCCCTCGACTTCTGGCAGAAAGTTTGACGTGACCAATCCAACGACTGAAGAGGCGATTGTCTCAGTCTACGAAGCTGATGCCCAAGATGTAGACTTTGCTGTTCAAGCTGCCAAGGTCGCCTTTCCAGCATGGGCTGCTCTTTCGGCTGATACCAGATGCAACTACCTGATCAAGCTAGCCGAGGAGGTCGAGCAGCATGTGGAGCAGTTAACGCACCTGGAAGCCATCACTATGGGCATGACACATGCTTCAAGCCAAAGTAGGCCATCCCCATACCTCATATTCCTGCCTCATCCTGATAGTCAATGTTGCTAACAAGCGAATAGTCATCTTAGGTCTTGTGGCAAGCTACCTGAAGTATTACGCGAACAAAGCCATTGATCTTGCGGGCGAGACGTCTCTCAATACCCCAGAGCATCTCAATCTTTCTATTCGCCAGCCGTATGGTGTGTGCGCTGGCATCATCCCCTGGAACGCTCCCTTGTTGATGCTTGTCAACAAGGTCGGTCCAGCCTTGGCGTCGGGCAATACGATAGTGCTCAAATCCTCCGAAAAATCACCTCTATCATCCATAGCCTTTGCGACCTTTTGCCAGAAAGTAGATCTACCCAAGGGCGTCATCAACATCATCACTGGGTTTGGTCGACCCTGTGGTGAGGCGCTAGCGAAGCACATGGATATCAGAAAGATATCATTCACGGGCTCAGTCGCAACGGGACGCGCTATCCAGAAAGCTTCAGCTGAATCCAACTTGAAGGATGTGAGCTTGGAGCTTGGAGGTAAAAGCCCTTTGCTCATCTTTGATGACGCATCACTGGAGAAGGCTGTCCCAGCAGCGGCTTTTTCGATCTTATATAACTCAGGACAGGTGTGCATGGCCAGCACCAGAATATACGTGCAAGAAGGTATCGCTACCAAATTTGTTGAGGCCCTCAAACAAGCAATGAGCCAGATGGGAGCACCCGGCGATCCTACTCTTCCTGAGACGCGACGAGGACCTCAGGTCGACAAGCTACAGCACGACCGCGTCTTATCGTACCTGGACCACGCAAAAGAAGAGGGCCACGAAATCGTGCTGGGAGGGAACAGGGCCGGCGACAAAGGCTATTTCGTAGATGCAACCATTATTCGCGACGTCCCCGAAAATGACAAGTTGGTCAAGGAAGAGATCTTTGGCCCTGTTCTTGTCATCAACACTTTCGACGACGAGGCAGAGGTCTTGAAGCGAGCTAACGATACCGAATATGGCTTATACTCTAGCGTTTTCACGAATGATCTGACACGGGCCGTCAGAGTTGCCAAGGCGCTTGAGGCTGGGGCTGTAGGAGTGAACTGCACCAGCCCGTACATGCCCATTGACCTGCCGATAGGTGGATGGAAGCAGAGCGGCACTGGAGGCAGGGAGTTTGGCAAGCAATGTTTGGACAGTTGGACGCAGTTGAAGAGCGTCTTTATCTCATTGTAGGACTCATTAGAGACTCCAAGTTGGAGTGGCCTGCCGCCATTAACCAGTTCCGTGTCATAGTAGTGCAGCTTTTCAACAAGCGGGCTTTCGATAACTGGTTCACATATCGACTATCTTCATTGGGTATGATGCCTCTGAATATCTTATTGTATAACTTTCACTGTGCTGCCTTGATCTACCTTTTGTATTGGAATATGGCAAAAAACAAAGACTCGATATCGACTATCTTCCGTGGAAATACATCTGAGCCAACTGGAGAATTTTCTTTGTTTTTGTTTGCCAGCGCTACGTCAGTAATCCGTGACATAAGACTCTGTGGCGCTACTTCGTCATCAACTCCAAAAACGCCAGCCTGAGGTTGATACACACCTAACATTTACCCCTCAAACGACGTCCTCAGGTTGATAGTCATAAGCACAAAAGTTCCTTGGGCGATTAATAATTATAATTTTCGCGCTCGTCCGAGAGTGAAAACTTTTCGTTGATTAGTACTAATTGTTCGGCTATAAATTACCGCTATTTTCCTTCCTCAGGCCAACTCAATCCCAACTCTTAACTCATCTACCAGTACAGTATCACCACCCAACCAGTCTATCATTATATCCTCTCTACAAACCAATCGCCATGAATTCTCAGGACATTGCTCAGAATGGTTGGACTGCTGTCCCCCTCGATGCCGGCAAAATCTTTCAGAATGGCCCTTCCATCAACAAACCTCAATACCTTGATGTCAATAGCATCGAGTTCCCATCCAAGGACAACATTGTCAGCAAGACTCAGGAACATGCCAAGGCTCATCTGGTCAAGCAGACCTACAATCACTCGATGAGAGTTTATTATTGGGGTAATTGTCCTTTACCACTCTTGCCTATCAAGATTTGACTGACACGGTTCATTTCATTGACATACAGCGACAATTATACTAAGACAACAGTTTCCCGAACACGAGACAACTCTCTCACCTTCGACGCTGGCATTGGCCTGCCTCCTTCACGACATCGGTACGACCGAAGAGAACATCACCTCGACGCGTCTTTCGTTTGAGTTTCAGGGCGGCTTCCAGGCTCTCAACTTGCTTGGCGAGTATGGTTCTACCAAAGACCAAGCTGAAGCCGTCTGCGAAACAGTTATCCGCCACCAGGATTTGGGTACGGAAGGGAACATCACGTTTCTTGGACAGTTGATTCAGTTGGCCACCATTTATGACAACGTTGGAGATCACCCTAATGTCAAGAACTTTGGTGAGATTATTCACGAGAAGACGCGAGACGAGATAAACAACAAGTTCCCTCGTGAGGGATGGCTAGGATGCTTTGCGGATACCATTCGCAAGGAGGAAGGACTGAAGCCGTGGTGTCACACAACCCACATTCCCGACTTTGCAGAGAAGGTTGAGGGAAATCAGCTCATGAAACCTTACGAGTAGAGCATATCAAGCAACACAACATCTGGGAAGTTGTTAGTTACTCAAGCCGATCATTGTTTTGCAATTGCATTATGTCAGCGGCTCCGTGCCTCCGAAGTCCTAAATGTGAGGTGATGCCCATAATTCTTGTGTGGGCCGATGAAAGCCAATGAGCGCGGTGTTGGCTCGTGGGAGGTTCGCTGGGAGCTGTATAAAGAACAAGATGTGTCGCGATCAGACTTTCTTTGGTCACTTCTTGTATAATTCAGCTACTCTTGCATTGTCCGCACTTTATTTAAGTCCATATAGTACTCAGTGACAGATCAAGATGGCAGCCATCTCAAAACTTCCTCTGGCCAGCTGGGCCCGCATCGCTGCAAGCGTGCGTCTTTACCGATCGTCACAGGCCGTTTCAGTCGTCGGACAGAAGGTATACATTTTCGGCGGTGAACTGGTCCCGAGAGAGCCCGTGGACAATAGAATTGATGTCGTCAATATTGGTCAAGATCAAGGTGAACCAACTCAACCATTTCTGGATTATTGTCAGGCAATGTCGCTGACTTGGGCAGAGTATGGCGTCCAGACCCTTCCGGCCCCGGATACAGCTCCTACGCCCCGTGTTGGTACCCCCAGCACAACCATCAACCAAGATCTCTATCTCTTCTCTGGTCGTGGCGGTGTGGAGATGAAACCGGTTGAAGAGAATGGTGCTATCTGGCAATACGACGTGTCCAACGCCCAATGGGGTCTTATAGAGCCCGCCGACTCATCCTCGCCATTCCCATCGGGGAGAAGCTATCACTGCATTGCCTCGGATGGCTCCAACAGCATCTACGTTCATTCCGGCTGCCCCGAGGCCGGTAGACTTTCTGACCTGTGGAAGTTCGACCTCACCAACAAGACTTGGACAGAACTGGCGCCAGCCCCGGGGCCTGCTCGCGGCGGTGCATCGATCGCATTCTCCAACGGAAAACTCTACCGCGTCAACGGTTTCGATGGCAAGACTGAGCAAGGTGGTTCTCTGGACGTGTTCGATATTGCCGCAGGCTCTTGGAGCACGATCAGCTACAAACCAGATAGCATCAACGGCCCGGAGCCAAGAAGTGTCTCAACCTTGTTGCCCGTGACAGTGCAAGGCAAGGTTTACTTGGTCACCATGTTTGGCGAACGGGACCCATCCTCTCTCGGACACGCTGGTGCTGGCAAGATGTTATCTGATGCCTGGGCTTTCGATGTCCAGGAGGGCGTGTGGCAGAAGGTTGAGACAGAGAGTGAAGTCCCTAGTGCGAGGGGTTGGTTTGACGCCGATGTCGCCAAGGATGAGGTTGGCAATGATATCATCGTTGTCCACGGCGGTCTTGGTGAGGACAACCAGAGGCTGGGAGACGTCTGGAAGCTGGTCTTTTCTGGGTAGCCTGAGACCTTGTAAACACGGTCAATAAGTTCAAAATAAAAGTCCGATGAAGAGAAACCGGCAACTTTACAACGGATTCTGGCAGACCGCAGCGTAGAGTCGCGCCAGAAGACGTCAGCTTCTGTTTGTCGGGCCTCCGATAGCGCCCGACTCCACGCAGAGCAACATCGTGATGAGACTACGTACTGCCATGAGAACATCCCTGTAACGCGCCGTGTGAAAAGCAAAAAAAAAACACGCTACAGCTGTTTGCGGAAGCGGAGTCCAAGAACCGGTTTATGTAAGCGGAGCCGACACCTCCGATGGCTTAAGGGTCTCTCGAACGATCCAGTGAGTGTGCTCGGAATATTGATCTCCCGAGTACCGAAGAAACGCTAGGACAATTATGGTTAGGGAGGTGTCTGCCATGGAGGATCATCAAAACCACCCGGAGTCCGATGTTCCGATAACCCATGAGACTCTCACAACAAGCTTCTATCACGTCGTTATGGCCAGTTTTTGGTACGCAGCATCAGAATAGCGCTCTCCAATGGGATCGCCCGTAATTCTAAATATTCTTTGCACCCAATGGCGCCCAAACGAGCCTGTGATGTTTGCTACAAGAGAAAGGTCAGAATTCCCCGTCTTACCCTAGAGTCAGGCGTATGCTAATCGGGTTCCAAGATCCAATGCTTGATAACAAATCCAGACGACCCTTGTGAATGGTGTAGTCATCATGAACTTGATTGCACCTTCAATAGGGGAACACAAAAGAAGCCAAACAACATGTTAGTGCCAAGGAACCCGTCCTATATCTTTCGCGTCGCATCTGACACACCAATAGCCCGGCTTTAGTAAACGACGTACAAGAGTTGTTTCGTCGAGTTCAGGACCTCGAGAGTGCTTTATCTCGGACCGACTCGCCACATCAGTCATCCAGCGGGATCACCCTTAGCTCACTTTCTTCGACTCTTCTACCGAATCAAGATGACTTGGTTCCTGACGTAACGCCGCCGAGTCTCAGCGCACAATCTATTCCTGAATCCCATCCGCCGTTAGGGCTCTCTCCAAAGGCACAATGCCAACCTGGAAACTCTCGTAGGGACCTTAGCAGTGTTAGCCACTACCTGGGACAAAACTGGTACCATAAGGGAATACCAATTCTCTCTGAAAGAGGCCGCCAATGGCTCCTATGGAGAACCGGCCAGCATGTTTCCTTGGAAAAGTTTCGTCTATTTGGCTCAGCATCCAGCCCTCACCCTGGGGTTTTAATTCAGCAACCCATTCAAGACATCTGCCGACTACCCGATAGACATGTCGTTGGAAACATTCTTGACATATACTTCAGGTCTCCTTTCCGACTGTTCTACCCCATTCTTGATCGGATACTAGTTGAAGAGACATTTACGACTGCCTATGAACGCTGTACAGACACTCCCGCAACTCGCTCTGAACTCTCGGCTATAGCATGTGTCTTAGCCATAATGTCTCTCATATCTCGATTTAAAGGCTCAGAACATATCGAAGGCATCGCGAAGAGTGGCGATTATGCGGACAAGGCCCAGTGCTTGATCGGGTATATTTCCGGAGAAGCAGACCTAGAAGTTCTTCAGGCAGTTTCGATGTTGGTAAGTCCATTCGCCATCACTGAACCATCGCAAACCACCGTACCTGACTAGATCACAGCAAGTGTATCGAGCATCCACTGGGGAGTGGGAGACTGCTACTTCGCTACACGCAATCGCCTGTCGTATAGTCTGCGGTCTTGGTGGCCACTTCCACCAGCCTGCAAAGCCTTACGATCCATTAATATCCCATGCTGAACGACGGATCCGGCACATCAGAACGCTGTTCTGGCTGAGCTACGTGTTCGACAAGGATATATCGCTTCGATCTGGGCAGCCTCCCCTTCTGATCGATGATTACTGCGACTTGACACTCCCCGAAAATTACACTAGCCGATATGATCCCTTGGTTAGTTCTGATCACGATATGATTAACGACAGCATCACCTATGAAGGGCTAGTTCCTTATCTCCCGGGTGACATTGGACTCAGCCGTGTCAAAGAGAAAGCCTGCCTCCTCCTATACTCACCTAAAACCTTCAGCCTTGATGATTGTCAGCTCTTGCTCAATATTCGACATCTTGATAACGAGCTTGAGAACTGGCGATCATCCATTCCCTCAGAATATCGGCCTAGGCTGACTATCCAACCTGGTTTCCCACTGTTTCCGCCGGAAATGAGCATGCCACAACGGATGAGACACGTCAAACTGCAACTTGAGTATCACTACCTCGTGACTGCCATTCACACAGCAGTGCGACGATGCGGAAAGGCCTACGCCGAAGTTACGGACTTGCCTGAAGACCTGCATAGTGTCTTTCACTCAAGTAGTGACCTTTCTTTGGAAGCTAGTCGCTCAACGTTAGTACTGCTTAAGAGTCATCTTGAGAGCCTGGAAGATGGAGGGTTTTGGTAAGTAAAGCGATGCTTTGTATCTATGGTTAAGTCTTTATTTTCTCGTCTTCATCGACACTGACATTTACCACAGGCTTGTGGCGTTCTACCCTCCTGTCGCCGCCATGTCGTTGTTCATGAACATTGTGCTTCACCCTCTGGATTCTCAAGCGAAAGTTGACCTGGAGATCCTAGCATCATCAGTATCAATTTTCCAGAACTTCTCAGTCGAGGCTTTGACTGACTATGAGATTGAGTGTATACAAGAAATGAACAACTTTGTAGTCGAACTTGTACGGCTCGGCAACTGCGCAATATGGAAGGCAAGAAGGGAGGCGAGTCAAGAAGTTCTATAAGATATGAAGAAAATTCTGCCCATTAATGCTCACCAATGCGAGAAATGACGTGGTTCTATAACACCGCTCCCCGCCAATAGTTCAGTTCGTCCACCAAAGGCACGACAACTTTGTTCAGCACGGTTTGACGGAACATGAGATCTCCAAGATCAGCCTCGATATTGTTCGAGGATAATATGCAAAAAAGAATAGCGTCGTAATGTGCAAACGATAGGTTCCCCCTCTCTTGAGTGATCCATCTATTTAGCGTCTGAAAGTCCGTCACCTGGTCTGGTGCTGGATTCTGTCCCAAATCCTCCTCCAGCCGAGTTGATTCCTTGCGGCCATGAAACTTGATCTCGAGGAGAAGCTTTGCCAGAGCGAGAAGGTTTGCGTTGTCGTCTCCAAATGTCACGTGAGGCCATGTCGCCTGTGCGCCGCCTTGTTGGTATGCCTCCAAGACAAACGGATGACGAACATCAACCAGATGCTGATCGCCAACACATATTGTTGAGAACATAATATTATGCTGACTCCAATATCGGGGGAGCCAAGGTGTTGAGTACAGCTGAAGAAAGGATGATGTGAGTGTGATAGCGAGGATATACCGGTCCTCATCCGTTAACGGTTTCAACTTCCTGGTCTTCGGTTGCTTGAAGAGTAGATCGTGGAGGCTGATGAAGTCCTCAGAACAACATACCGGCCTTGTAGGCACTGCATAGGTACCATGCAAGGTCCCATTAGCACCAATTTTGAAACCTAACCCTGACTTGGGGCTAGCTGAACGGCAGAAAATCGAGCAAAGGCTTTTAATAGCCTTGAGGTCTTCTAGGGGGCGACAATCTTCACATCGCTGGGATTTAGGGGTGGTGAATCCTGCAGATGGAACTTGAAACCTGACCCTGTCTGTTGTTAATATATGTTCTTTGCATGAAACGAGACCATTATGTCTCCTGACAACCCAGGGGCGGTCACTCACGTCGTCGCACCATGACTTTTCTCGAAACTTTCATCGGTGACCTCAATCTCAGCTATCTGCCAGCACGTGGACTTCACCGGTGGCTTATGTGAGACAGTAAAGCAGGTTGGCTTGCTGTCAGTTTTGGCACGCCTGAGGGACTTTTCATCCTCCCGACGCACCATCCTATCTTCGAGAAGCAAGCGAACATGGTGACAATCGTGGGCGGAGCAGCACCATGCCCTGCTCAATGTCTGATGTAGCAGTGTCGCGTAACTCTGGATCCGCTGAAGGGAAGAGCTCAACACTGATTTCAAAGACGCTTTGTCCATGACAGTCTGCTGGCTCAAGGTTTCAGCTTTGGTAATAAATTTGTCTAAGCGCTCATTGCAGCTTGTTATGTCCGCCAGAAGATTTCGGATTCCCTTTCTCTTCATGGTAAGCTTTATTGCCCGCTTGAACTCGAATGTGGGACGTCCTTGTGCCGATGGAAGGGCTTGGTTTGCCTGAATGATGGCTTCGAGCTCATCAGCTGTGCCCTAAGATGGTGTTTAGTTTGCCACCTTCGACAGATACAAGATATTGATCCTCACGATTTGTCGTTCGATATCCAAGTGGCCAGCCAGTGTCTTCATACATGACTCCATTTCCTTGATGGTAAGAAGATAAGGGCGATATGCTGACTTGAGCCTATCTTCAAGCTTCTCTCTCAACTTGAGAGATGCCCACAAATCATGCTGGGGTTCTGATATCATCTCTTCCACCTCAATGGGACTTGCTATGTCTTTCAAAACGTTCCGTAGGGTCATCTCATACAGCGAATGCTGATACCAGAACCTTCGAAGAGCCCTGCCAAGTTCATCTTGCCACTTAAAGAAAGCTGTCGCGCGGTCGAGATTCGATTCGTAATGTTCGATAGCCGAGATGAGCAACGGAAGCGATCCAAGGACAATGCCAGCGATTTCAAAGCCCGCCATTTCGGTCGCTCTCTGTCATGATGATACTCTGAATCCTTGGAAAAATGATAAATAATGATCAAGGCTTCTGCCGAATCCCTCGCATCTCGTAAGTTTACCCCGCTCGGAGGTGTTTGTGTTGCGACTGTTCATGGCGCACTTTTGCCCAGCCTGCATTACTGAAATCAGGCTACCAATCACAAGTCTGTGAATCGAGCATCTGACAGCCTGGTCTGCCAAAGATCGATTACGGCAATGAGTGATTTTACAAAGCGGGGTAAAGGCTTTGAGGTATCTACAGACGGGCCGAGATCCAACAAGGCAATGGATGACATCTAGCGATGCCGCGAACGAGTGTGCGCCATCCACCTTCGTCAACTTCTTGATTTTTGTTTCTTTAGATTATCCTTTTTATCAGATCTCTTGACTTCCTATACTTTGACCACTCTAGGCGCCAAGATGAGCGCCATACAAGCTTTAGGTCAAAAGTGTCTTCAGGGGTTTGAGAATCTTCTGTCATTTCTCAAAACCGCAAGCCCAGAATTTCTTGACCAAATACCGCTATCTACAATAGAAAATGAGCTTGGGAGGCTCAGAATCTGGTGTGGCAGTCTTGGAGCTCTTCAAACTGGATATGCCTCTCTTGATTATCGCTTAAGAGAGTCAACCGTCATGCAGACAAACATCCTAAAACTTCTCCAGCAGTTGAACACAGCCTTGACAGAGAGTATGTCTATGGGAATCCCCTTTCATCTCATGATAACACTGATGATTGATATGAAGGCAGGCACTGCTGTGGTATCCGGCGCACGGCTTCCCTTCGAACAGCAACCTAGGCCTTCGGATCTCAGCGAAGGGGAGTCAACCGATGAATCCGACTTGGACAACGAACTTGGATCCGAAAACGAACTCTCCATGAGACTATCTGCGATCATAGACATACATGAAAGTCTTTACCAACTAAGTTATAAGATTCGTGATCCCAGTCTCAGGCCAGTTTCCACCAAGGCGGCATCGCTCCGGCAGATAGACGAGGATACAAACGTCGATCTGTTCGATAGCTTCTTAGAGATTGATGAGAAGTATTTGAACGAGCTACTCTATTCTCTCCGCCGGGGGCGACCTTCTCCTGATAACTCTTATAACTCCCTTGTCAAGCGACTGGCGACCTCGATCACTTTGCGCCGTAAATACTTCAAGTACTGGGATAAGCATGCCAAGAAGCTTAACAGTGGTCCAAACATAATCGACACAGTGCATCAAATGGAACGAATCGGCTTATCAAACCCCCCAAAAGTCAGCTATCATCCACATGGAGGACAGGCACAAGTTACTTCAGGCATCGAACAACAGACAATAATGTCCAAGACTGACGCAACGCCATACGACTCTGCGCTTGATGATAAAACGGAAAAAGGAACCATTATTTCCTATGCTTCCACAGCTCTCGATGCTGACGGAAAGGGCGTGGACATTCCTAAACCCCCTGCCACGGCACGCGAAGGGAAACCGTTCACTTGCCCATATTGTGCAGTCCTCTGCCCCCCAAAGCAAGGCCACAAAAAAGCCTGGAAGTCTCATGTTCTTTACGATTTGCAGCCGTATGTGTGCACCTATGAAGAGTGTACTCGGGGAGGCGAGCTATACCGTTCGAGGAAGCGCTGGGTCGAACATGAAGAAATGACCCATCGATGTAGTTGGCGCTGCCGTGATCACCCGAATGTGCTCTATGCTTCTCTCGAATTGTTTCGAAATCACTTGACGACAGACCACTCTGCAAGTCTGCAGAGTGACGACATTGACGAGTTCGCGCGCATATCTGCGGTTAGTCGTGCCGACGATCGTGAAACCTGTCCTATATGCTTCGAGCAACAGCCGTTTCCCAAGGGATTGACGAATCACCTGGCGAATCATTTGGAGAGAATCGCTCTCTTTTCTTTGCCAATGACAGCACCCGAGTTTGGTGACGATGTAGGTCAGAGCCAATCATCCAAACGGATTGTTTTTGGCTCTCAAAGCTCTACAGGATCTCTTGATCTCAAAGGGAAGGGGCTAGATGTTGAAAGTATTGGAGCCTCCTTCGACCCGTCTGACTGGGTCCTTCCGACAGTTGGTCTCGACGAGCCTTCATCTGACATGCTAAGGAAAACTCTTGTCGCTCTCAAGAAGAGGCTTCGCAAGCTTTCGTCTCGCCTTGACCTGCGGCCTATGTATGCTGCCAGCCTACCAGACGCAGATCGCGCCCTGATCAAAACAGCATCCTCCGAGACGCATAGATGTTTAGAGCTAACAGAAAAGCTCAATCAAAGAAGGGTACATGGGGACAGTAAGCTAATTAGCGATTCCAGCGAGGTGATTCAAGGACCGCTTGTGAATGTTGAGTCGTTCCTCCGCTTGCTTTACGAGAGTGTATCTTTCGACACGGGGGTTTCTCTGAGCGATGGCACCTTTTCGTCAACAACAATGGCCCAGTCCATCCCGATTCTTTCAGCACTGAGTACCATTGGAATTCTCCCTGACATTCTCTATGGGTCACTCGACATTCTTTCGGGGTAAGCTTCAGGAAACCCACCAATGTACATGTCAATAATTCCGTTACATTTCCAGCTCCTTCGAGATTGGGATGAGCAAGATTACTCAAGGACAGGATATCCTTAACGAAATCTGTGAGCAAAATCATTCGATTCATATCCCCGTCGAGAAGGATGAGGCTAAAACTACTCAGGCCCCCCTCCGAAATTTTCTAAAACTCAGCATATAATTCGCACTATGGGCGACGTGGAGCAACTCGACCATCGTAAGTGATAGCGATCTAACATATGCTTGTAAGGAAAGCTCAATAGTTTGCGTAGGCTACCAAGTCCAACATTCCGCAAGGTTTCAACCCGGAGAAGTAGGTTTGACTGACAGGTTTGTGGGTACGTCCTGACGAACTTTTGAACAGATACTTCAAGTTTTATCCCCTGATACTACACAGGGCACCGAAGGCGATGGTTACGCTTCGGATGAGACTATCTATCGCGATGAGTATGGGGGGCAAATCTTCGTGCACTATCGACGCTTTATATTACTCGCAAATGACCTGGGTCACTGTCAGTGTGTGTAAGCTGGCTATCATTCTTCCCCTTATGGTATTGCTCATGTTTTCTAATCCTACAGGCCCATTTCTACACATCGCGGTAAAGGCTTGAAGAAGAGGGGCATTCGAGCTGAAACACATGGCATTATTTATGAGAAGGATAAAAGACCAAGTCTTCTAGATGGTGAACCCGAAGCAGGATTCCCTCCCGTGAGAGTAGAGTTATTTGAGCATGGAGAGCGTTGGCCGCCCGTGAGCCGAGTGAACTACGAACAATTAACTACAGTCGAACACCATATCAAGGTCCTCTTCATTGGGCGCATCATGGCGGCGGACTGGAAGATTGTGCAGGATGCGGTAGATACATGTTGGAGTAACCGAACACATTATAGGAGACATCGTCGTTGACGTTGTCCTGAAGAGAACGATATAAATTTTTAATCCATCTTCTCCGTGTAAAAATACCCTTCGGCACTATGACACAGCTAACCGAACCTTACAACAATAACGATGGGTTAGCTTGGAAGAGCTTTCTCGCGCCATGTACAAATCGATAGAAATACCGGTAGGTATCTATAAGATGCTACAAGGACTAAATGACTAGTTTGAGCTTGACGCACTACTCCATGTCGAAAAGACTTTTATTATTGGTTGTAATATTCATTCACTGGGTTTCTCTTCTACCCCTTTCACCTCCCCGTCGGTAGCTCAACAGGTTTCTGTGTATCACCGAGCTCCCATCTACCAAATGTGCTAAAGTTACCGTACAACTCGTGGCGCCCACTGCTATCAGAACTCAAACTACCTGGGGCAGTGCTTTTTCTATAAGCGAACTTGTCGGAGTCTCGACTGAGCTGTGTCTCTGACATCGCTGCTAGCCTTTGCTTCCGCTTTCGGATGGCAAACCAAAGAACAAGGCCCGCAAGGATGGCGATCACTGCCCCGATTCCAAGACCGATTGCTAGTCTTGCAGTTGAAGATAGACCCACTTCTTTCTCCCCTTGTTCTTGGTTGCCATCCTTTCCCTCATTTGTGGACTCGTCGAATGTAGGTTTCGGTGCGATGGTTGATGTTGCAGTCGTGATATTTAAGTCGGTAGATTGGAAGTTGAGTTGAAACAGCGGCGCCCAGAGTGTCATTGTACGCTCCACAGTGACAAACCTACGGCTTCCAGATTCTCGTCTCGTCACCATATCGGGCGCCAATGTTGCGAGTGTAGAGCCAAACATGTCAGTTCCCGAGCACTCGGCGGTTGGGACTATTGTCGGTGCTGTTGCCATAGCCACGCATTTGTTGCCATTCGAGTTTGTGCATTGGAAGCCCCTGAGAAGTGTAAGCGAAAGAGACTTGGTACGGAAGCGACGTGAGGAGCGCACTCTGGACAGCAACCCACAGCAGTTTCTCCCGGTCGGAGTCTGAACTGGTTGTCCCAGTCTGGCTGCTGGTTATAGATTGCCGTACAAGCAGATGTATAACCAGTTGGGCAAGCCAAGCCTGGCGAGTAGAATCCCCATCCTACCAAGGGGTGCTGGGGAGCATCAACGTTAGGTGCTGCTGGTGGCCAGCATTTGTAGTTGTCCTGGAGCGGACTCCCTCTGTCGTCCAAGTCTGTCACGCATTTTTGACCTTGAAAGAGACTGGAACATGTTGAACATAGTTGGAAGTTGACGGTGCAGCTTTGTGGGATGGAGTATGTTGTTGTGAGAGGACCGAGAAGAGTACCGGCAACATCTGTGAGTATTGACATTTTCGGGCAAGAAGGAACAGAACAATTGCAATTGCACGAGAAATTGATATCTCTTAGCTCTTCAACTCCATTTTCGAGCGTTCCACTCAATTTTGTAGAACTGGATGAAAAAGGTGGGGTTGCATCCGCCGAGACAGCAGACGGAGGCTGAGTTTCATCCGCCCTCTTTGGACCCGGGGGTTTTGTAACAGCCGTGTCTCATGTGAGCCCTGGGCCTTTCTTCTTGCTGCTCACAGAGGGTAATTTTTATCCGTTTCAGGTACCGTTTTGTTTTTGAGGCCCCCACAAGGCTGATCGGGTAGCGGAGTGCGCCACACGAATCCTTCGCGGACGGATGAATCAATCACGATCATTTATTTTATTGGAATGGAAGTGATATCACACGTGTCGACACCTTGGTAACATCGAAATCTGTGGCTTAAAGTGACCCTGCATCGGGTGCTGGACGCCCGTGGCCTTAATATCCGGCCTCCCATGCAACCATTCAATCTCGTGCGACCATCCAATGGGGCAGCATCTCGACCTGCCTTTTGGAGCAGGTAGGCAGTTTTTGTTAGCCAAGGTACGCCTCAAAGCCTATTGATCTTTATGTAAACTCTCTCTATTATCTTAGATCTATACTCATGACTCTTAATACTTTTCATCTGCCCAATGCAGTAAACTCGCCCTTCCCGTCAATTTGGCACATTCGCTCACCCTGTAAACGCCGACATCCTATTGGCCAGACACAAGCAAGGTCTCGCAACATTGAATGTTGCGAAACACTTGGCCCAGGGGCATGGACACCCACCATCGGTCGGTCGAGGCTGGCTCGGGACCGAGAGGTTCGCCAAGCCCCGGCGTGTTTCGCGGCATATCGCACATCAACGGCACTGAACTAGGAATTGTGAGCGGACCTTGGGCGGTACATCGGAGAATTCTAGTTCCTGACTGCGACGATCGGCCTCCGACGGAATGGCAAGTTGGCGATGAGTAGAGCATCGCGACAGACGCTAATCCATTATGATGTATAAAATGAGAATTTATTTACGATGGCTTTGGTCTGCTTGCACTACCAGTCCGAATATCCTGTCTGCATCCTTTTGGCAGATAGCTTCATGCACAGAAACACCAACCTGAACACTAATCTACAAGAATCTCCATTGTCAAAATGTCTTCTGACCTTCCTCCCCATGTCGTTCTTTACACGACTCATTTCTGCCCCTGGGGTCATCGGGTGCACATTGTTCTAAAGGAACTCGGCCTGCCGTATGAGGAGGTTATCATTGATCTGGATCGTCCCCGAGACGATTGGTACTTGAAGATCAGCCCTGTGAGTTGAACAGCGTTGATTCAATATCCATCCTTATAACAAGTAACCTCTTAGCGCGGCCTTGTCCCTTCACTGAGCTTCTCAGACTCTGTCATCCAGAGCCATACCTTAACCGAGTCGGCCATCATCGTCCAATTTCTTATCGACCCGTCTTGTCCGCCGCCATCATTCTCTTCTTCATCGGCAGCCTCCTTTCTGGGGTCTCCCCCAACATCGGGACTCTCATCGTTGGCCGAGCTATTCAAGGAATTGCCGGAGGGGGTCTCATTGCCTTGCCAAATATTGTCGTGTCTGACTTGTTCCCCGTTGAACAGCGGGCGATCTACTATGCCGTGTTCGGTGCCCTGTGGGCCGTATCTTGCGCCGTCGGGCCCGTCATTGGAGGGGCATTTGCAGAGCGTGTAAGTTGTGACTGCAAGTTATTGGTAGCCTGTTATACTGAATTTTACACAGGTGACTTGGAGATGGGCTTTCTATATCAACTGTAAGAGCTGAGATTGATGCTATCGTTACTGATACTAACCATCAGTAGTACCCTGTTGCGGGGTGGCCTTTGTCCTTCTCGTGCTGTTGCTCGATCTGGAGTCTTCGAAAGCTCCGTTCCTAGAAGGATTTGGTAAGATTGACTGGTTTGGTAAGTTTATGATGAAGGCTTCTCATACTTCACCTTACCTCAAGGGTTCGCTACTAACCAGTAATAGGGAGTATCGCCATCAGCGGCGCGTGCGTCATGATTCTTCTTGGGCTCAACTTTGGTGGTGTTGACCGGCCCTGGTCTTCTCCCACTGTCGTTTGCCTCATCGTATTTGGGGTAGTCCTTCTCGGAATTTTCACAGTCATCGAATGGAAGCACGCGAAGAACCCAGTCATGCCCCTCCGCATTTTCAGCAAGAGATCTAATCTGGGAGCTCTCTTGGTCTGCTTCTCTCACGGGATGGTCTTTGTATCTGCCGCTTACTTTCTACCACTCTATTTCCAGGTCGTTCTTGGAGCCACGCCGACGCTCTCGGGTATATACGTCCTACCTTACGCGATCACTTTCTCTATCGTTGCTGGTCTTGCCGGTGGCTTTATTAATCACGCCGGCCGCTTCTTCGAACCCATTCTCGTCGGAGTTTGCATCATGATTGCCGGCATGGGTCACTTCATTGATCTCGGTGCAACTACATCCTGGGGAAAGATCATACCCTTTCAAATTGTTGCCGGAATCGGCGTGGGACCCAATTTCCAAGCTCCATTGATTGCCCTACAAAGCTTGACATCTTCACGCGACATGGCTACTGCTACAGCAACCTACACCTTTGTCAAGACACTCGGTACCGCCATATCGGTTGTTCTCGGTGGCGTCATATTCCAAAATAGGATGGATGCAAACGTCCCGATGCTCGCAGAACTCGGCGAGCCCTTGGCCTCTCGTTTTGGGGGCTCAACGGCCATGACCAGTACTGGCATCATTGAGTTGCTTCCTCCCGATCAGAAACGTCTTGTCAGGGAAGTCTTCTCGCGCAGCTTGAGTTCCATGTGGATCTTCTATACAGCGCTTGGTGGTCTTGCAATTATTGGGTCTTTTCTCGTTGACCGGAAAAGTATTGAAGACACCCAGAAAGAAATGGAAGAGATGGACCGTAATGATCGGGAGGGTGCAAGAAAGGAGGTAGAACTCAGAGAGTGAAACCTCAAGCATCTTATTGTGTCAGCATACAGGTTTAACCTGCTTGCAGGTCACCCACATAGACGCATCACACTTTCCTTGGTGCGCTATATGATACTACTTAGTCACGGTTCATTTACTATATGTCACTATAGCAGCAGATCAGCCATCCTGAAACTGGACAGACTGCTCAACCCCTAATTTCATTTTTTACTTTATATGCTATAGCATCCCACCAAAACTTTTATACTAGTATCAGACATAGAAGCGACCACTATTCTACCTTGATGGCTACTGCATTGCCCTTTGACCTTCAATAAATCCCTAGTAATCTTACTGCAGCTAACTAGTATGATCTCATCAACTCGATTGTGTTAATGCTTTATCCTCCTTCGGTCAGTATCACATTACCAGTTATGGTCCTTATATCTAATAGCTCACGAAGGGCTCTTGAGGTATCATGCGACAGTACTTGTGATTATCGGACTGAGGACTTCTCAAGCCACATTGATGCGGTAGGTCTCGCCTGAGTATAATTGTGGCGTCTGGTCATTGGCCCGAAGCCTGGTCTCCGTCAGTTGGAAAGTCTTGGCGTCTGCGAAAGACTTGCTCGCCAGTGTCTTTCTCGTCAGCTGTGGCGCCCCTACCATTCACTTATCAGTGTGCCCAACGGTCACCGGTTTCCCTTTTAGTCTTAACATGCTTGGTGTGTCTTGCATCTTGGATTTCCACCTTCTCATGCACATCCTCAACATGTCATACTTAGAGGTGCGCTGCATGGTTCTACCTGACTATTGGTATTCATACCGTTTAATATTAAATCCAAACTTGACAGGGTCGGCCTGTCCGTCTACTTGTACCACCGATTAGGTGCCTTTTGCTTTTTCCAAATTGGACGGGGCTAGTCCAAAACCCGCCAGGCCGTCATTCGACAAGTCTTTAGAAGGCTGTCGGCAGGCCTTGTTTCATTGCGAAAGATTTGATATCACAGGGTCGGCACACTATGTGATTTTGTCCCTTTTCATCTCTTTCTAGACGATTCGGTATAAGAGAGCCACGTCATCAAATTAACACCTTAATAGCTAACGAACGGAAGCACTTGCCAAACCCAAACCGCATACACACATATTGACAAGTTCATCGACATCTCTTCCAGTTCCCTCATGGACGCATGAATGCCCGATCTCGTCGTATATGCACGCTCAGACGCGACATCCAATGGCAACTAGTGTGAGTAAGAATTGAGGCTTCGGCCAGCTTACGGTGCATGTGCAATGCCAAATGATTGTATTCGCTACTGAAAAGGAGGGGCGCGGTATCGATCGACTTAATAGGTGGAACAGTCTGGTCACCTTTTAACGAAAAAGAGCATATCCTTGGCATTATAGGTAGGTCAGCTTAAAATAGCAGTCAAATACCGTAGAATCCTTCATTTTCATTGCAACCAGAAAGCCTTCTCATGACCTGAACACATTGTCAGGTGCTATATTTTATCAATCCAGGAGTATGTCAGAGTCTAAGAAGCAAGAGGCACCTCCGCCCGACAGTCAAGACCTGCAGGAGCAAAGATCGACATCATTTAACGCCCGTGAAGAAACAGCTGGCTCTGATAGAGGTGCACGGGAGCAAGCCTTTCAACGTAACTATCATCAACACTGCGTCTACATGATTGGATTAACCTAACTATCAATAGAGAAAGTATCTTCATTTATGGGAGTTTTAATTCCAGTATACGGTTTTCTATTTCTCGTCCCGACTTTCGAACTTGCGGGCGGAGCGAATGAACAATCGCATTTAGCAAATCAGCTATCCCTTCTCGCATTTTGCTTAGATGCGCAGGCTTCGAATACAGTACGTTTTGATTGCAGATTCATGATCTGATCTATAATATTAGTTAGAAGATTACTGATTTCGATCTTCTCAGTCAATCGAAGCATGTGAGTTGCTCATAGGAAAGGCGAACGATATTGTCCTTCATGCTGTACAATTCCTATTTGAATTTGATCCAGAACTTTCCTTAATTGAAACTGAATATGGGATTTCTTATACGCGGATGTTTAAGATTTTTATCATGGTATTCTCCGCTGTTCTAATATCTCTCGCGCTGACTACGTTTTTGGCAACGCTGGACGCTTGGAAGAAACTCAAGGAACAACTCATGAAGCCTTGAGTCACGGTGGAGACTGATTACTAGATCCTTTTTCAAAGAACTTATACGGACTTAGGGTTAAACAAACTGGGTTCCTTAATGATACATAGTGCGGAATCTTCGATGTCATTTGTATCATACTATGCCCCTTGATTATAAGACAGGAATACACAGCAAATTACGCTTTAATCTAGTAGTGCAAGACAAGACTCGGGTCTGGTCGTTTAATGCAGTTGTTTATTGCCAGTTTAGAAGTCTATTATTTTATCGTGCAATATCCAGCTTCCGCAATAACAAAGAACATATTATCTTAACACATCAAGCATCACAACCAATGCTAGCACAGTTGCCTGAGAAATCTACACAGAGTTGAGAATGGTATTCCGAGAATAAGATGATACAGTTACCCTTAAGTGACATTCTCCTAAACTCCTATCCAAAGGTACTCCTATCAAACCACCAACTCCACATATTTCCCAGCACTATGCTTCGTTCGCCAGTGTAGACCGTTTGATATAGTTCAATGCGCTTCCAGCTCGCAACCACTCGATTTGATGGGCATGGTAAGAGTGATTGAGTTGTGCAGTCCATCGACTCCCATCCTTTGCCTTGACTTCCATCGTCACTTGTTTACCAGGCCGAAGATCGCTTCCATCCACATCCAGCAGACTGATAACATCGCCTTCCACAATCTTGTCATAGTCTTGAGGATCCGCAAATGTCAGAGGAAACATGCCTTGCTTCTTGAGGTTTGTCTCATGAATTCGAGCAAAGCTCTTGGCGATGACAGCCACGCCTCCAAGGAAGCGAGGCTCCAACGCGGCATGTTCTCGCGAACTACCCTCTCCATAATTGTTATCACCGATAATGCACCACCTGATGCCAGCCTGCTGAATATCTTTGGCGACTTGGGGCACGGTCTTGATCTCGCCATTTGTCGTGTTTCTAGCCTTACCGATCATATTGAGAGACGAGGCATCGGGGAGGAAACTATTGGTGGCACCCAGCAGCATGTTGTTGCTAATGTTTTCGAGATGACCACGGTATTTATACCAGGGCCCTGCTGGTGAGATGTGGTCGGTGGTGCACTTGCCCGCAACTTTGATGAGGACTTGCATGTTATGCGCATTTCCATCTTGCCAAGGCTTAAAGGGCGTGAGGAGTTGTAGTCTGTCGCTATCCTTGTCGATAACGACCTCGTATTCTGATGTGTTGGTGAGAACCGGGGCTTGGTACAAGTCGTTGCCTGGAGAAAAATCTTGAGGAAGTTCGCTGGCTGCTGGAGGTGTAAAGCGGAACTCTAACGGAACGCCAGATCCATCAAGGAAAGATACAGCGTCAGTAGTAGGGTTGAAGGTAAGATCACCAGTGTAGGCGAAGGCTGTGGCAATCTCGGGAGATGTGACGAAAGAATGGGTGGCTGGGTTTCCATCATGACGGCCAGTAAAGTTTCGGTTAAAGCTCGAGATGACCGAGTTGCTCTCAGCTCCAGCAATATCGACGTCTTTTCGATCCCATTGTCCGACACATGGACCGCAAGAGTTGCTCAGAACAACGGCGCCAGCATCCCGAAGAGTATTTAGAATTCCACTCTCCTCGGCTGTAGCACGGATCTGCTCACTGCCAGGACTAACCATAAAGGGTGTCTTAGTTCGGTGCATACCTGCATCCTTAGCCTGCGTAACGAGGTTGTGGACCTTCTCTAGATCTTCGTATGAGCTGTTGGTGCAGCTGCCCACCATGCTATAGCTGATCTTTGAAGGCCATGAGCTTTCCTCGACATGCTTCTTGAACTCAGAGAGAGGATGTGATAGATCAGGTGTGAAGGGGCCATTGATATGGGGTTCCAGTGTTGATAGGTCAATCTCGATGACCTCATCATAGAACTCCTCGCTTCCAGGGTCCGCATTGAGTAGTACTTCTTTGAAGGTGTCGGCGTATTGGGCAATATCTCCTCTTTTTGTCGCTGAAAGGTAACGTGCCATGGCTTGAGAGTAGGGGAAGATGCAAGAGGTCGATCCGACCTCGGCCGACATGTTACAGGGAGTTGCCATGGCTGTTGCACCCAAGGTCTGAGTGCCCGGTCCAAAGAACTCGATGACTTTCCCCTTTCCTCCAGAAACAGACAGAATGCCGGCAAGCTTACAGATGACATCTTTGGAGGAACTCCATCCGGAGAGCTCGCCCGTCAGCCGCACGCCCACAACCTTGGGGCAGACCAACTCCCAGGGCATGCCAGCCATGGCATCGACAGCATCTGAGCCGCCAACTCCAATTCCAAGCATGCCCAAGCCGCCAGCGTTTGGTGTATGTGAGTCGGTGCCAATCATCAAGCCGCCGGGTATCGCGTAATTCTCGAAGATTGTTGTGTGGATGATGCCAGCACCGGCCTTCCAGTAACCAATGCCGTACTTTTTCGCAGCGCTGCTGAGGAACGCATATACTTCGCCATGGTCGCTAGAGGCTCGGAGAAGATCTTCTTTAGCGCCGTACTCGGCCACTATAAGGTGATCGCTGTGTACAGATGTCGGGACTCGGACGCGTGGAAGGCCAGCGCTAATGAACTGGAGGAGTGCCATTGTTGCGGTCGCATCATGGCAGGCGACGCGATCAGGTCGCAATCGCAGAATTGTCTTGCCTCGTTCAATTCCGTCGAGAGCCCAGCCATCTTGACCGTGTATAAGATGGCTGTAGAGTATTTTCTCGGCCAATGTCAAGGGTCTTTTCTTGGTGCCTCGGACGCGGTGCAGGGATTGTAGTTGGGAGCCGTAATCGAGAGGGTTGTACTGGCAAACAAGTTAGCATGCGACCAGACTTCTTCGTGCGTCATGACTTACTGGCTCAAGCGGACTGATAGCAACATGCGACGAGTGTGTCGCCAACCCGCGGGTTTGAAGCCATTGGAGCTCTCTCTTGGCAAAGGAGCGCCGGGCAAAAGCAGACCGTAGTGCTGTCAGAGTCATTTTTGTTTTGCTATCGATCACCCATCACGATACCCCAAAGCTGGAGAATCCTGGAGAATGACCCCCGGTCTTTATTCACCATGATTACAATGCAAGAAATTCCCATTTGTTAATGATACATGTCCGAGCCGAGGCAATACGCGCGGATCCATGCCACCTCCGAGGGCGCGCGGAGCAGTCCGCAGATCGACCATCTCCACACACGGGCTACTCCGCGACCAACACCGGGAGGGCGGAGTGCTCAAAAACCATTGTTCGGGTGCGTTCCGAATTGATGAAGGTCCTCGTTGCCATTCAACGGAAAACTCCACGTAAATTCGGATCTGTCAAAGTCGGCCAGGAACATCTCAATCTCTGGCACAAAGTCGGCTCTTCCCATGTCGATGCCATGCCACAGGGCTTGATCGTCGCCGACATTTGCTCCCATTTCTTGCCATGCCTCGTCCGTTTCCTCGAGCGGAAGTTGACTAATGCCATCCAAAGCTTGGGGATTCTGCAGCACGGTGATAGAGCCGTCTTCTGTCTCCCCTCTCTCAGCCCGGCGGCTAGACTGTCCTGCTGCGGTTGAGTGAAGAGACAAGCGCGGAGCCTTAAATGGAGAGTCGTCCATGTACAGCTTTCGCATCGTCAAATCGGCCACGGACCCAAAGCTTCCTTGGCCGTTCTTTGCAGACGGCCACCATTCGCCGCCGATAGTGAGAAGGCTAGAACAAGTCCGTAGGTCCTTTGACATGGTAGCTGTAGACGCCTTTTTGCGAACTTGCTGTGAGGTCCAGAACGAGTAGATCAGCGTAGCCCCGGCTGCAAAAATATTTTGCACGGCTCTCCATCCATGATGAAGGCCGTGAAGGTCATGTAATCGTTGATAGTCTTCGAGAATGCCAGAGGAACTGTCGAAACAAATTTGAAGTGCATCTGCAGATGGGTTCCGAACCACCTGAGATGGCTGGAACAGCAAGACTGTTGTCGTGTGATACTTGACCCTAAGCTTCAACTTCCAGACTTCTCGTTGACGGCTGTCAAGACTAGGAAAGTCGAATGCGTCTTGGGAAGCCTCCTGCCACCAGCTATCCAGGGTCTCTTTAATTCTCTGCTGGTGCTCCATGGGGTTTTCAGGCCAGGGGAACCAGCTGGAGTCTCCTGGGAGATGGTATAGGTGAAGCTTAATGTCGGAGACGATCCGGTCAAGCTTGTACGTGTATGACGCATATCGAGTAACGGCTGCCATAAAAGACTGTGGAATGGCCCCATTCATGTCGTCATCCTCGGGCGGCGGAGGTTGAGGCAGTTGGATATCGAAGGTTTCATCCCTAAAGCCGAGAGGACGGCCTTGGATAGAAGAGATCGACCTAGGAAGTCAGCATGAGTTGATCACAAGCGAAGCATCCGAAGGGAAGCACACCTGTCAAGAGAGTATATCGTGAAAAAGGTAAATCGCCTGATCTGCTGCAACGCAAAGTCCTCGGGTTGTTCACTGTGCAGTTCTCGATGGATGCCAAGCTCAACGCAGTGAGCCAGGGCAAGATGAACCAAGGTCCAGAGGTTGATCTCAGCTGGCGTAAGCATGCTGTGGTTGACGAGCATAACCAAGGCTTGAATCGTAGGTAGCGAAATTTGTGAAAAGGCATCCTTGGAGAAGTGCACAGCTGCTCTGTAGAATCTCTGTGGTGGGAACTCATAAACCCGGGTTCGAACCTTGACAACAGCTGCAATGTTGAATACCATAAAGAGGATGAAGGCAATCACAGGCAGGGTAACGCCGTGATCTTCCGAGACTCCGGGGACTACTTGTCGCCCATTCCACCGGAACGGGGGCATAGTGCTGGGCCAGCCGTGGGGTGAGCCATCCACTTCTCCAGGCTCAAGGACACAGGCATAGATTGCATCGATGGTGCTGAATAAGGATGATGGCTCCAAAACCGGAAAGTCGGGGTGCACCCAGCGTATGTATGTGTGGGCGAGAATGAGAGCCTCTGGTTTTGTAGGCAGTTCCTTTCAGCTTGGTCAGAGCTTGTAATGAGTGGAGGGACTTGAGACATAACTCACCTTTTGTAGAGAGGCATACAATGCTTGATAGTAAGCCTTATTATAGTCTGGGCTCACACCAGTGTCCTGCCACTCCGAGTCGCCCGCGTTGGCATTTTCACTGACACCCTGTGGTGTGGACCCAGCACTTGATGGCGAGGCTCCGATGAGATTTGTGAAGAGCAAGCCCGAGCTTGAACCGAGGTAATGTTTCTGAGGAGAGTCTGAATTGAGAGACAACATGCCCAGGTTGACGGCAACTGAGTGGGCGCGTTCCGGGAACGACCCATCGTGGTCAGGCTGTCCAGATACGTCTGCTGATCTCTTTCGCGAAATCCGCTGCAAGGCTGGGCTTGAAGCTGTAGGTGTCGGGGTTATTGATGTCTCTCCTTCTTCGTTTCCTCCATCATCCAGAGACCTTCCATCTAGCTCAGGAGTTGGCTCAATCTGAGGCCCAGATCGCAGATCCACATCAGGTGCGCGTTCCTTGATGATGTTCTCGAGCCATTGTATCCTTGCGCGAGCAGCTCCAACAAAGCTGTGACAAAGTCAGTGAATGTAGATGTATAAAGTGCAGGGTACTCACTTGCGAGGGATAACAATGTTGGAGTTCTGGCTGTCAACGTCGAGGCATACCTGACCAGCCTTTGCGCAGTTCGTACACGCAGGTACTTGACCGTCGCACTGTTTTATGTTTAGTACATGTTTCTTCAACACACATATATGACCATTGCAGCTCTCACCTTGATGCGTCGCGATCGACAACGACGGCAAGCCAGCCGGACCTTTTTGGGGGCGCTAGCCCGGGTCGCCATCTGAGAATGCACCCAAAGGGCGCTCGAGCTTGATGAGAAGGAGTCGCCCCGTGTTCGACTGGCCTTCCGTTACTTGTCGATTGATCTTTACACGAGATGCTGCATGTCGTGATAATTGGCCCAAATACTGGAGTGGATCAAAGTCATGGTTACGAATGGGACGGAGATGATGCGGGGTGAGGATTTTTATTTAACCCGTAAAACGCCCTGTACCCAAGTACCTAGGTACCCTAGAGCCACCCGCAAATTCTCATCAACTCAACATTATGGCATCAATTATCTACTGAAATCTGCTAAATCTGTTTTAAAGAGTCATCAACTTGGGCTGAAGAGCTACAGAGCTTCGCAAGAAGTCCAGCACGTTTTGATAGATGGAAAAGCTAAGTGCTCCGGAAACCTAGAATAACATCGGATCAGTGCTCTAATCAGTCAAAAGATGTAGCCTTTACTTACACTCAGCCTCACCAGTCGAGGTGTTGTGCCCTTCCATAAACCTGGAATACCGGATTCTCTAATTATAGAGGTCAGAACGTGCAATGTTCCCTGTTTCCCGCCCCCTGCACCGACACTCTGCATCGTTGTCTTGATGGTATCGAAGGGCATTGTGGCGTATACCGTGACAACACCGGCCGACGCTCCCGCTATTGGAGCTGCCAAACTCCCCTTTCCCGCGTCTTTCAATCGCGGTTCTATCAAGTCAAACATTAAGTGATAAGAAGTGAACCTGACAAGAGCGTTGGATGCTTGCTTCATCGTCACCGGTACCACGCCCCGATAGAAACCGCGTACACCTTGATTAGCAGCTGTCCACCGGATAGCATCACCGGTAGACTTGAACCTGCGAGGGCCCGCCCTGTCTTCAACAATCTTAGTCTTGAGGCTTTCGCCTGGCGTCACCACGCTGATGCTCTCTGCTACTCCGGCTGCAACCCCGGCAAGCATGTTTGATACGCTTGTAGGCTTGCCTGTCTTGTCATCTCGAGGAAGTCTGCTACGGATCGCATCAAACGTCAAGAATCTGACACCCGATTTTGAGGCGTTGGAGACACAGAAAGCTCCGGCGCCAGTATAGAGGACGCCAACGCCATGGTCTCTGACAGTTGTGATGAGAATGCGAAGAGGCGATGTTGAGGATGTGCCTAGGAGTTGTTTTCGTGTCTTGACATATTCGGTTGGGTACTGATTCAAGCAATTGTGAGCTGAGTCCGTTGCTGTGCAAATGAGATCAAGCGAGACCTACAGTCGCGAGAGACTCGACGCCACCAGCAGCAGCTCCAGCTACTATTGACTGCAGCGGAGTCGGTACATTTGATGATTTAGTTGCCATGATGTCTTGTCTTGGAATTATTTTAGATTACGAAGGCCAGCGCCTATGTCCGTATGGCTCCTTGATATCCCCAGCCCACTGTCATCGTAGCGGCTGGAGCTGGGCACGTCCGCCCCGAAAGCCCAACCCCTGAATCAACATTTCCCGTCGCGTTGATCCGTCATCGGAACGTCTCCGCGTCCCGAGGGTGGCCTGTTGATCTTTTGGGGCCATGGCTGGGCTACTCCGCCTCTCACCCTTGTCTGCGGAATAACCCAGCAATATCCACCCACGAAAGTATGGGGCTCCAGGAACGCGACAATTCGCCTTCGAACAATCGCTGCAGTAATGAGAACCTGCGGAGATATAATTGGATCGACTTTGATCCGCAATCCGAGGTCTTTACCAGCGGTAAACAGATTCAACGACTACCCAGCAGTACACCATGGCGCCAGAAGCCCTCGTCGAGACCAATAACGTGGACCTCTTCCCCAGAGGAGGATGGGACACTCACCATCACATCTTTGAGCGTATGTCACGACCCTCCGTGAATTATCCCATGTGTAGTTCTAACTTCTATCAGCCCAGTTGTTCCCCTATAGTCCTACGCGACACCTCACACCGCCTGCGGCGACCATCGAAGCATTCGAGAATTTCCGAAGGAGATTAGGCATTACAAACTCGGTCCTTACCCACGGGTTGTCCTACGGCGATGATTGTACTTCACTCAAAGCTTTCGTTGCCCAACTGGGGAGACAA
Source organism: Fusarium decemcellulare (assembly GCA_013266205.1). NCBI lineage: Eukaryota > Fungi > Ascomycota > Sordariomycetes > Hypocreales > Nectriaceae > Fusarium > Fusarium decemcellulare. The sequence continues at coordinate 33,095 of JAAGWO010001090.1, read as the reverse complement.
ACAACTTCTGGCGTGGGAGTGATTGATCCCGACACAACCACCGACGATGAGATTCGGGATATGCAAAAGGCTGGCATCCGTGGCCTTCGCGTCAATCTCTATCCACACGGAGCCATGGAAGATGTAGAGCTTCAGAAGAAGACGCTGCGTGCATACCTACAAAGGGTTCTGAAGTTGTCTCTCCCTTGGAGTTTAACGATGACGACGATACGCACTGAATTCTGGAACGAGCTGGAGCCATTTGTCCGCAGTGAATTTGCACCAACGGGAAGAGCACTCATCACCGACCATTTCGGGCTCCTTAAGGCTCCGAGCATGCTTCCACTAGCGTATCGCGACGACCCTACAAAGCAACCTGGCTTTGCGGCTATAATGAGACTTGTCAAAGACGGTCTTCTCTTCGTCAAGCTTAGTGCACCATACCGCGTGAGCGAGCAGAGCCCACGATACGATGACCTCAGGTTTCTGGTGCGGGCCTTTGTAGATGCCAACAAACACCAGGTTCTCTGGGGAAGCGATTGGCCGCACACGCCGAGGATGAAGGTGCGCAACCATGAGGAGGCCATGAAAGAGACTCCATTCTTAGAGGTGGATGACGAGACGTGGCTTCGGAGCCTGAGAAGCTGGCTGTCGGATGAGGAATGGGACTTGTTAATGGTACAGAACCCAAAGAGACTATTTGCTTCATAGATGATACATGTAAGTAGCGATTGTTTGATGATAGTGAATTTCCAACTGCCCTGTATGCCAATCAAGTCTTCGTCACATGCCAGACCAGTCTTACGATATGGTGAATGACTGTGTCTTTCTATACGATCTATAAAAAACTCTAGATAACTGCATTACTTGTCCTTTCGGATTGTTGTAATCAGCTCTCCCATTGCAGCTCCCTTCCTGAGTTCAGCAAACATCTTTTCATCCACCTCAGCCCTCTCCTGACACAACGTAGCGACGCGCTCGATCAATGATGGAGGCACCACTACGACGCCGTCAGCATCTCCCACGAGCACGTCTCCTGGGTTGACCCAGAGATCGCCCTTGAATTGGAGAGGAACATTAACCAGAGAAGCTCTGGTAAACGTATTTGACCCTAGAGTGGAATGGCCACGAGCAAACACCTCCAGTCAATTAGTACCGCTCATCAAATGAACTTGAAGCTGCGAACATACTGGGAACTTCATCTCCTTGTGCTCATTGATGTCCCTCATGCGCCCATCAATGACAACGGCCTTGGCGCCCAGGTATTGTGCTCTGGTCGACATCAATCCACCCCAGCAAGCTGACGGCAGCCCCTTGGGCTGTTGAATGTACATGACGCCACCGTCCTCATTATGGTCAACAAAATGCTTTTCTAGTGCTGGAGCAGATTTATCGCTCGACTCAACCATCTTCACTGTAACGGCTGGGCCGATTACGCGAGTTTCGGAGTCCGGAGAAAAGATGCGAATGCCATCCAGAAAACCCCCGTAGGGGTATTTCAATTTGACCAAGGCATCGCCAATCTAAGAAGAGTAAGTCTTTTTCCCGTCATATAGACGAGCTGGGAGGGTTAGGGCGATGGCTTACATCACAACTTGTCAACCTACGCAAGAGGTTGAGCGCTTTGGGGGAGGCCATTACGGGCTAGTAGGGACGTGGCACAGAGCGACAGACAGAAGATGGTGTATTGACTAGCTATAATCAGGGGCCATGTATCTATCACTTGCTTTCCGCCGTGTCATTCTTGCAGGGCGGTGGAGTTGACAGCTCAGTGTCTCCATCCGGGGTCTCGGCGTTGCAAGGACAGCTCCGTGCTGCCATTTCCCCAGCCTTGGACAGCTCCGAAGCCACCGTTGAGCCATTGAGTCATGCCATTGGCCAGTCTCACATTCCCCACGTTGCGTAATGACCCCATGATCCCCATGGGGTTCTAGCCAGAAGCTAAATGAGACGGAGTAATCCAGTGTCAAATAAGCCCCCTCCGATTGGTTGCCAGGCGGTCTGGACTCTGCTTGCGGAACACTCCGTAGACCCTGCTGGACGTCTCCAACTTTGCAGTTCATCGAATGATGGCCGCGTTGAACACAGAATGGTCCGTTCATGGCATTGGGGAATCTGCGGGGTATGGGGTTGCTTTGCTGACTTTTCTGGGGGACCGGACAGACGACGCGGCGCGTGCGATGAGGCCAGGAACATATTAAAGGGTCATCGCCTACACTTCTTCCCTACACTCCTCAACCACCCTTGACAGTAACTCTTCCGTCATACTTGAACTTGATACAACCCTGTTCTTGCAGGCTTGCCGATCACTTCCTTCACAATGGCAAACACTGACGGCGACGTCAAGCTCGACCACCTCCGAGGCTCATCGGATCACATCGACGAGACCTTGCCACACCAGGACAAGGAAACCATGGTTGAGTCCAAGAGCAACGAGCTTGGTATGACAGAGGAGGAGTACGACGCGGCTGAGAAGAGCCTGGTGCGCAAGCTGGACCTTACTCTTGTCCCCATGGTCTGGCTGCTTTACCTCTTCAACTACCTTGACCGAAACAACATTGCGTATGTCACCCTCTGCACATGAACGACTTTCTTGATCTGATACTAACGTTGCACATAGGCAGGCGCGGCTGAGTAGCTTTGAAGAAGACCTCGGTCTCAAGGGGAATCAGTTCAACGTGGCAGTCTCCATCTTAAACGTGGGCTACATGCTGATGCAGCTACCCAGGTATGCTTCACAGTAAGGAACTGGGAAGATGTAAACTAACATTATTGTCAGCAACATGCTTCTTACGCGGACTCGACCCTCGATCTACATCCCATTCTGGACGGCCCTGTGGTCCATCATCTCTGCTGCCACCGCAGGCGCCGGCAACTACTCTCACCTTATCGTCATCCGATTCTTCCTGGGTATCGCCGAAGCCCCGTTCTTCCCTGGTGCCATGTATCTGCTCAGCTGCTGGTATCCTAGAAAGGAATTGGCACTCCGCACGGCGATTCTATACTCGGGCGTTCTGCTGGCCACAGCTTTCTCGGGTCTTATCGCGGCGGGTGTGCTGTCGAATCTTGAAGGCGCTAGAGGAATCGCTGGTTGGCAGTGGCTCTTCATTATCGAAGGTGCCGGGAGCTTTGCCGCTGCTCTCCTCGGCTTCATCTTCTTGCCTGATTTTCCTGGACAAAAGTCGGGAGCAATGAAATGGCTCCTCACAGATGATGAGCAAAAGGTTGCAGTTGAGCGTATTCAGAGGGATCGTGTGTCGCTGCCCCAGGCTGACAACAGTGTTTGGAGCGGTCTGGCAATGGCTGCTAAAGATATCCGAACTTGGGTCTTTGTGAGTTGCCGAGTTGGCTCTGTCATGGTTACAAGCACTAATCGTTCGTGACAGGTCATCATGCTCACGGCCAACCATAGCGCCTACGGTTTCAACAATTTCTTCCCCACTATCGTCAAGGGATTCAAGCTTGGCGATAATACCCTTACTCTCGTTCTGACTGCTCCTCCGTACCTTGTGGCTACTATCACGGCCTTTGCTACAGCTTGGTCTAGCGACCGACGCAAGGATCGCGGCTACCACATTGCAGTGCCCCAGTCCATTGCCTGCATCGGCTTCATCATCTCCGTCTCGACCCTCAACAACGCTGCGCGATACGCAGCCGCCTTCTTATACATCTGCGGATGCTTCTCTTCCAACGCAATGGTGTTCAGTTGGGCAAGCTCGACTCTTAACCAGACGCCCGAGAAACGAGCTTGTGCGACGGCCATCATCAACCTCCTAAGCCAGCTGGGAAATATCTGGAGCCCATATTTCTTCCCGTCGAGCGATGGTCCCCGTTATGTTAAGGCCAATATTCTAATGATGGCGTTCTCGTTACTTTCTGTCGTGACTTGTGTGGTAATGAAGATCATGCTACGGAAGGCGAATCGGAAACTTAAGGAGACTGGAGAGAATGTTAACTTGTTCACGCTGTAAGCTCAGGGGGAAACAATAAACCATTACTCGTCAAGAAGCATATCCACATATTCACAGAATAGTCATCGCCTCCTACTTCAAAACCCAGTAAAGTATGTCTCAGTGGCATGAGTTAAAGTAAGGAGATTGACGAACTATGCCCACGAAAAGTCCGTCTCTGGCATTCCAAATTGAAAGAAAAGTACCCGACTTGTCTCACTGATAAACCCAATACCTGAGTGACCAGTAATAGCTTCTGGCTTGAAAAGTTGCACGCCCTCTTTAGGCCTGTACTGAGCAGGGAGCCAAATGGCACGTTTTCCTCGGACCAGGATCCACGCTCTATCTGAGCTTAGGTGAACTTCAGGCATGAGTTCTGTGCCGCCGCAAACCAACCCTTTCCCATCCGGTGTTTTAGTTATTTGCCATTTAGTGCCAGGAGAATTGACTTTAGACAACAATAAGCTATTCTCGCTCAGATACCATGACATATGGTTGAACATTCCAGCTACCGTCTTTAAAAGTTCCCCTCGGTACACGTCCCAAATTTCGATGTTGTCGTGACAATTGATGGTTAGCCATGAACCATTTGGTGAAAAGCTCAACTCATAGGCCAGTTCTGAGGACTTGAGGGCCTGTAAGAGTGTTCCTGTATCCACTGCCCAGATGTTAATGTGTCCTCTAAACGCGCTGGACGCCAGTAAGGTTTTTCCTGCCTGCGGAGAAAATGTCACCAACATGACAGCTCCCTGGTGAGAGTGCAAGGTATGTCGGTGCTCCCATGTTCTGGCATCCCGCATGGTGATAGTCCCATCCCGCAAACCAGAAGCCAGCCACAAGCTGTCAGGCGAAAACGCGAACGAGTAGACGTCGCTGGGGTGGTGTAGATAGATGGGTGGTGCTTCCCACCTTCGGACCTTGAAAACACGGACAGTGCGTGGTACAGATACGAGGCCTGTCGCCATCCACAAGTTGTCGGGTGAGAACGTAATAAGATCCTCGTCGTCCGTATTTTCAATTGTGTGATCCAGCTCACTAGTGGCCGCGTCCCATATCTTAATTGGCTCACCTTCGCCTGTTGAGGCTATCCATAAGCCATTAGGTGATATATCTAGATTATTGGCGTTATGGAGGAACTGTGGGGATGGTTCAATAGCTGGGTCCCATATTCTAATAATGTCCGGAGAACTTGATGCCAGCCGTTTGCCATCTGATGAAAAAGACAATTCCATAACGTGACGATTACCTTGGAGGGTTTGTAACAATGATCCTTGGGCAGAATCCCATATTTTGACGCCTTGTTCTGTGGATGCAGAGGCGATTCTTGTTCCATCGGGTGAAATGGCTATAGGCATACAACCTGCGAAAGTATATAGACATGAGTCTGTAGCTAGGTCCCAGATTTTAGCCTCGTCTTTTTTGAAACCAGAGGATACCAGCTTAGTATTGTCTGGAAAAAACGTTACAGTATCGCAATATTGTGGCATAGAGCCACAAAAGGCAATTGGCCATTCTTCAAAATCGTTGAGTTCCGAAACGTCGAGGAAGTACCTGGAGGCTTGAGTAGCGACGTACCGGACGTTGGATGAGACTGCGAGCGGTTCTCCGTAGGTGTAAATTGCGCTGAGCAACGTGCCTGCCGCCAGGTCCCACTTTCTCATAGTCTTGTCGTCAGACAATGATAGCAGCGTATTGCCGTCGATGAATGAAACGTTTGAGATCCTTTTCTCATGACCTTTAAGAGTGCACAGAAGTGTATAGTCCGCGGCTGCGTCCCAGATCTTGATCAATTTATCATCGCCTCCTGACGCGAGGATTGTACTGGGCCATCCAGGCGCGAATGCGACGGCACTCACACACTTGCCATCATGGGCGTTCCAACTCTTCAAGAAAGCCCCCGTAGAGGAATCCCAAACTCTGATTATTCCATCATCTGAGCCCGACGCCAGTATTTTGCCATCTGTGGTGAATGAGATTGACAGTATGACACCCCAGTGGCCTTCGAGGGTCAGGAGGCAAGCATCCCATTCAGGTTGCATTGTAGGCTTCTTAGTGATCCACGTGGGGCCTTCCAGTGGCTCAAACCTCCTTCGTACCAGGCTAGACGTCGGGCTGAAGATGAGTGCAGAAACGTACACCTGCAACGGAGCCGTTTCAATTACATGTCGATGGGAGAGAGCAAATCGGTGCGCATCATGGACAAGGTTTTCCAACCCTTCCCATCTATTGGCTTTCTAACGACAATGTCAGTTCAAGTCTGCCTAAGCTTATCAGACCTATTTAAAACACTTACGGCAAGATCCTTTAGTCTTCTAATTTCCGAGACCACAAGAGTTACACCTCCATATAGGCTAGCAGCCTCAAGCCAGTAAAGGTAGCAATTCTCGATAAAGCCGTGCACCATTTGAACCTCTTCCCCACCTTTAAGGCACGGTGCCGCGTCTCTATCCTGATCCCAGTCACAGAAGTGATTGATCCAATGGAAGCACGAATAATGCACCCTAGCCAGAGGATCTGGATCTGGCTTGGTGATCTCGTCAATCAATACACCAGAATACAGTAGGTCGTACATGTTCCGACGTAGCGTCTTTTTCAAAGCTTGTATCGAACGAAAAAACAAGTCGCGGTGGACTTTTCCTTTTCCGAATTGAAAGATGGCGCCGAAGGCAGTACTGTCATCGGCGAGGAAGTCTTTAGCGGATTGGTGGATGAAGTAGGCAACGTTGGTCTCTTTCTGAAGAGTGAGGAATGAGCCGCACAGTTTAATCAGCCTTTCCACTGTGTCTGTCTTGGCAAGGTTTCCCTCGAAGCCAGAGAGTATTGGAAGTTCCAGTACATGGAGTGGTCGGCATGCAATAAACATTGTTGCCAGAATGGTTTTGCACAAGCGCGAATTGTTGGAGCCCAGCCGTTGAATTTGCTGGAACATCCTGGAGTAAAGGTCAGTTAACTCTGTGGGCGCTTCTTCAAGGGCTGTCAATATGCCCGAGCTATCTTCGAATTTTTCGTCGTCCAGAACTCGAAGTCTTTTGAAGACGAGTGCTACCCATAGAAATGTCCCATTGGCTTTTTGGAATATTGTCTCTTCGACCATACCCCGCAAGTTCGGTTCGTTTTGTAGTGTCTGTAGTTTCGAAACTTGGTTCCTAATGTAGATGCCGACAGCATCAGACACCAGTGCACTGTTCATCTCTAAGCTCAGCATTACTCTTCCTTCGATGTTGGCCGCATCCAACACGCGACCAACATGTTGCTGGTTGCGACTCGAAACAATCCATTTGATGCGATGGTTTGGAGACAGCGTGTCGATAATTAACTTGAGGAGCTGCTCTAGCTGTACTTCACACTCGTCAAGGGCATCAATGATGAGGACAGAAGGTTTCAGGTTTTCATCCTGCACTATAATTCGAAAGATGTCGGATGCAGCGTACCATCCATTCGTGCCGTCGAAGATGGATGGGTCTCCATGCGTCTTGTTCCGCACATGTTGAATCAGGGACCGCTGCTGGGCAACGAGACGGTAGATGAGGCCTCGTAAGACAGACGTTGCAGTATTAGACCGAGAATCTGTGCCTTGACAGAAGAAATAGGACAGCAGATCCTTGGACTGCTCCTCCAATTCGTTGATGATGCCGCAAACCAGCATAGTTTTGCCTTTGCCTGGATCTCCTTTGATCCAAAGCAAGCGGCTTTGTTCATCTTGGTGCCACTTTTGGAACTCTGTGTTGGCGAGGATCCAATAGTATGCGTCTTTCAATAGGCCACCCTTGGTGTCTTCGATGCGCGATTTGTCGTCGCGGGGGTCTGTCGTTCGCAGCCCAGCGAGGCATTGATCGTCGAGATCGGGCCCATAGATGTTGTTTCCCACATGAATTTGACTATTGTCGTAGGTTTTCACATCCGTAGCGGAGTTCATAGCTCGTTCTTCCAAGCGTGGTCGGACGGTCGTCTTGATTGTGTCTTAGTCAAGTTGTCGAAGCCATGTCAGCTCGCAGCCTGATCAACATCAGGCATTTTCTTCCCAAGTCGCATGGCGCTTAATGAACCACTGATCTGCTTTTGTCTCAGCCACCTACCCCCTTCCCCTCAGCAGTGAGGCTGAATCCCTGGCCCTCGAAGCTCTGTCAGGCTTTGTGATGTGAGCATCACGTGATTTCAAGTCTTTAATTTGCACCATTGGCAATATTGGCATCTTGTGAGTGATCTAGCTGTGTACTTTTTTCTATGGACATCGTTTGATGACAAACGACTTACAAGTCAGACACTAGTAAGACAGCTCTAGGCCCACATTGGGTATAGAGTAAGATATGGAAGACGGTACGGACTAAGAATTATCGCTGACGGACGGACGAACGAAGAGGCGGACCAGGATACGGAAGAAGCCTTGTTGGACGCACTCAGCATTGCATAATGCCTATGATAGTTCAGTTTATCGGAAATGACTGCTTGGGGCTCACAATAGAGCCGCGTGTTCACCGATGTGATTATCGAATTGAGTTACAGTGGATAGAGGTGGACGCAAGATGATGGCTCACTGACTAATGTTGCCAAGACGCCTACCTACCTCATTGAATAGCCCCGGGCGGAGTCCGTGTGGTCGAAAATATCATGTCATTTATTTATGGAGTACACTAGATGGGGCAATTATTAATCACGGCTGCCCTAAGCTTAGGGTCGATAACGTGGATTGAGGGTCAGTGCAACAACTCCGCTCCGCATCTCCGCAAAAGCCAATCATATATCTAAATCATAGATATATCGTGGATGGTAATCATATAGACAGTAGCAACCATCTCTCACAAATAAGTTCTTATTATCATTTTTTAAAACACAAATCAAATATGAAGGTAGCTATTCTCGGAGCCACTGGTGAGACTGGGAGGTCTATTGTCAATGGTCTCCTCGAGTCGACTGAACCTCGTTACGTATGGATTTCTATTCTATTCAGTTTCGTGTCTGCACAACTGTTGACATTATGGTAATAGGAGGTCATAGCTCTCACGCGCCCATCGTCGCTTGAGAAACCAGCAGTGCGCCAGCTTGCGCAGAGAGGAGTGGAAGTGATTGCGGCAGATCTCGACGGACCGCTCGACGAACTTACCAAGTTGCTCAAGGGAGTTGATACCGTTATATCAGCCATCAACGCAGCCAACCTTCCTGCCCAGATTCCTCTCGTTGATGCCTCCAAGGCGGCAGGCGTGGCGCGTTTTGTGCCGTGCTTCTTTGCCACTGTCGTTCCTCCTAAAGGAGTTTTGAAGTTGAGGGACTTGGTAATTTTTCTCAGAGACCACCAAAACAACCCACTAACTCGTTTATAGAAGGAAGATGTGCTCAACCACATCAAGAAGTCGTATGTGCCTTACACAGCCATTGATATTGGCTGGTGGTACCAGATCGCACTTCCCCGTCTGCCCTCTGGGCGTATTGACTATGCCAACGCACCCATGCTTGACGATATCCCCGGAGATGGAAACACTCCCTCTGCTTTGACCGACACCAGAGATATTGGGAAATATGTTGCTCGCATCATCTCCGATCCTCGCACTCTGAACCGCCCCGTGTTTGCATACAATGCCCTTTACACACAGAACGAGATTTACGATCTTCTTGAGAAGTTGAGTGGTGAGAGTGTCGGTCGTAAATATGTAAGTACCACTATCAAGTAAGCCACAAGTGCGCTCCAGAAACTAACTGAATGTTCAGATTTCTCGCGAGGCTGTCGAGGCCGGAGTGGCTGAGACCGAGGCTTCGCAAGCTGGGCCTGATTCGCCCGAGTTCTACAAGCTCGCACAGTGGCAGTACTGGAACTCTTGGGGCATCCGTGGGGATAACACTCCCGAATATGCCAAGTACCTAGGGTATCTTGTTGCAAAGGATCTCTACCCGGACCTGGAGGGAAGATCGCTTGAGTCTTTCATTCAAGAGGTGCTGGAAGGCAAGGGACGAAAGGTTTACACCTAAATGATTGCGCCGGGATCTTGGCTGTGCCTACGCCACGTCATGCAGTTCGAAAATTACAAACAATTACAATTACAATTACAGTTTCGGCCCAGGTACAGCCACAATCGTACGGCCGCTTCTCACCAATCATTTTCATATGAAGATACAGTCGTGCCCAACGGTCATCTTGATTCCCAACATCCGCTTTTCCTGGTCACCTTTTTCTGCATGTCTAAACTGCGACACTTGTTAAATGCTCGTGGAGGAACAAAACCGTAACTTCAATAACACTCGCCAACTCAACAACCAGAATCTCGGAGCTTGTTTATTTTGCTCCCAAGGGTAGTAAATCTTTATTTGGGCCTACAGTTCGGGCTCAAATTACCTAAATCTTATAGCTAAACGTCATTCTGAGTATTACGACATAGAGGTACGAGCAAACCCATACCCGCCCTACAATAGTATCCAAGTAGTCTTTTATTCAAAAAGACTCAATTGATCGCCTTGCATAGATATTCTAAATCCAGCATCCTTACGATACGGTGACTTTAATCCCAATGCCGGATTTTTGTCCCATAATACTTCATCGAAAAGTCTCTTTCTTTTTTCAGACGAGATGAATCTCATCAATCAAGGCGTAAAGCTAGAAGAAAGCCCCGGAAAAAGTCAACCAGCTACCCCCATACCTCAACTCGGCGATACTCTCCGAAATGATATCCCCGAGAACCATAAACTACAGAACCTAGGCGATGATACTCGGGTCATCGTAGGCAGCGAAAATCGTGAAAACTTCAGTTTCTTGATGCAGCGCAACCCATGGTTTGAGAAATTTCGCTTGCTATCTTTGTCTGACTCTCGGTCAAACTGGAGACAGCTTGCAGCCAGAATTGAGTCCTTCTGTGAAGGAGCTCAACATTTACAAAGCGGCTCTGGGTTTCACAGGTCCCAAAACAGTCAATCCGATGGCCTTCGCGGACGGGAGCCCAAAGGCTGGGTGTCAGATCGAAAACGTGTCCCCGGCATACTTGACACGCCTCGGAAATATCCGGAGCTGATGTCTGGCCGCAAGCTCAGTCACATTCTACGCGAGACGGATTATAACAGTCCAGGTCACGAGGCACTCTTTGACCCTTCAGGGGCTAGCAAATCTTTCCCCGAAGACCCCAACAGCTTGAGGGTTCCTCCTTCTAGACGAGTGTATGTGCATCACCTCGTGTGAACCTCAATGAATAAACCGTAGCTCATAGAACAGGTATATCAATTACGTCGACGCATCTCTTGTTTTGGCGTTGATAGAGACGGCGCCGACATCCCATATCCTAGGCCTATATGAACTTATTAGCAACTATATCGACCAATCACCCAAACCTCACCTTAAACTGGACCAATCAGTAAGTGACACTAGCATAATAGGTTGGACTGTTTCATTTCTCGTAAATAGGTAGGTACATGACTAACATTTCTGTCTTTACAAGCATTGTTCGGCTATGCCCTTCACCTTTGCCATCAACTTACCGTTCTACGCCCTTACCACTGACAACACCCCGGATACTCGAACTTTGCTACAGAGGCCGCTGAGGCATCGATGCGATCTTGATTTCCTGTCAGTTTCCCATTCTGGGCCTACTAGACATCTCCATGACGGTCCTCAAGTACCCGCCCATCCGTTTCTGGTGGAGACTGTCTTCTCTCTAGTAATCACGGGGAAGAACGACAAATACTGGTCAGCATTCTGCTTCAATGAAGAGACATTTGAAGAACGACTTAGGCCAAGATTGGTACAATCTGAAGACATGGAATGGATTGCTGACCCTATCACGCTTGAACCGGAGAAGTCCCTCCCAACTTCTCCCCTGACCTACGGCCTTCAGGCTCTTGCAGCAATCTTACGGAGGATGAACAAGGACCAACATCGCATTCATCAATCATTCCAGCGCAACATCACCCAGTACGTATGTCGCAATTGGCCTACCGAGGCCAAAGTCCTTCCGGGATTCTTTTCTGCCCCGGAATCTCGGCATCTCTTCCGCGGCTTGCAAAATGACGTTCCTCCACCCGAGTCTCTTACTTGGAAGAAGTCCTGTAGGACGTTGAAACGAGTCATCTACCGGAACTCAACAACTATGAAAAAGCTCGACGAATTTGTGGCCAAAGACATTGCTGTCGGTCGAGACGGAATACCAACTGGTCACATGTTTCGCAGCTTGCAGAGTGACAACAGAGCCATTGGGCCTGTTTTGCGTATCAGACAATCCCAAACGGAACTACATGAGATCAACGAAAATCTCCTACGGCTCACGGCCTTGTATGAGGAACTCAGCGTTTCTCTAGACAACATTCATGTCTCGTTTGTCCGGCCTTGGGTCTCAGTTCTTGCAGACTCTTGCAAAAGATCAATGGAGACCGTTGCTGGCTGCAAATTATCATGGTGGCCTCTAGAGGATCCAGAATATGTTCTAAAATCTGGCTACACTCGGGTTTATTCCACTCCATCTGTAAGACATCTTTTGGTTTTTCGTATGTGACCTTGTGACTGACCCAGTTTCACAGCCGCATCGTCGTATTTATGATGACATTCCAACGTCGTTTGCCGAGGTGCTCTTTCCGAAACTAGCTGAAGCCCGTGCTTCATCAACCAGATGCGTCGGGATGGGTTCAACGTACGAAGCTGTTTTCTTACAAAAGATGACTTTGATGCGTCTTCTCCTAGTAGGTTTCGGATCGAGCTTAACTACCCAAACCACAGACCCAGGTGCGCCCACGAGCCAAGACAACACCGGTGATGGAGCCACGCTTACTCCACGTGGCTCTATTCAAAGACCATCTGAGTCTGATACTACTCCTCAACCTACTTCTAGGGATTGCTACACCCAGCAAAATCGGCCTCTGCAGGCAAGAGATGCGGTGGCAGGTCATGTGATGAATGGACGCAACCCGGTTCTCTTCCTAAGTGCTGACACTGCTCGGAACGAATCAATTGCTCAGACAATCACTCCAGGTGATAACGACAGGACAACTTGTCAAAATCTTCGATCTGCGTATGAAGGTCTTTCAAACAGGTGGTGGTGCCGGAAACGAGCGACTGGGATAAAATTCTATAGAGTATACTCCACGCCATCTTCTAAAGCTAGCTGGGGCATTGCTGATCTGGGACAGTTCGACAGCTTTCTGTTCAAAGGGTCACTGGACCGTCATTTCATCGACATACACAAGGATAGGGAGCGATATCCTGATGCATCGGACCCGGAATATCGCTATAGCCCTCGACCATGGCCATTTGAAGTGCCGTATCCCAGCCGCGAACTCTGGCACTACTTCATGCACCCAGAAGACTGTGGGACGTCGACTGAAATGAATCAAATGCTCCCCATACGGGTCTCAGATGCCATTCCACACCGCATCAGAGCCTTTGGCATACATATAGAGGAGCGATACTCTGTTTTAACCATCTTCCTCCCGGCCTTCCTCATGATCTTGCTCACATTTCTGGCCACCCTCTGGTTCATACCTGCTTGGCTGAAGAATCACCCTCATGATCTGCAAAATGCCACTGTACCAATCACATTGACCTTCACGGTGATCGGGTGCTTCATTCAGCTCTTGGTCTCACTTCTCCTATTCAGATGGACAAGTACATAGCTGGTCTGGGACGACAGTTTGAGTCATCAAGCTTTGGCCCTTGCCTGGTCACTATTTAACTAGCTATCTCGAACTGTTTTTCCTCCTTGGCTGCGATTCTATAGCGTGAAGAATAAATGTATTCTCAACAGAGCTAGTGGATAATGTGTACATATACATCTATCACAGTGCAATTAGCTGCCTTTCTGTCACATTAAGGCGTCTCACTCAGTATCGTCTTGCTGCACGCGAAAGTACGCACTCCGGCCGTCGCCTGCTGGATGACTGCCGCTGTTCAAAGTTCTTTCTGCAAATACAGGCCATCTAGAGTGGTTCAAACATCTAACGAAGCCATTCCTAGGGCTATGTCTGGAAAGATCGAATTATAAACAGAGTAACAGAAAATTCAGAGCGCAAGGTGAATGTACCATTGCTAAGATCCGCAATCATCGTTGTTCAAGCGCAGGAAGCCTGGCTTAGAAGGTTCTAGTGCGCCGGTCATTCCTTCCCAAATTGTCCGATAGACATGGCCACGTATTTCGCTGTCCGATGGCCGATCCGCAGCCCGACGTACCGATGAGACCGAAACAATTCCAACAGAAAACTGGCATAGTTTCTACAATAGGGTTTCTTGACCTACAATCTCGTGTTTCCAATACCTCGCGCCGGTATTTCAAATAATTATTCATCATGTTTAGCTGTTCACTTTTGACTCTCACGCCCCTACGCGATGCTCTACGAATAACCTTGGCTCAACTCTCTCTCAGCATATTTTCTCTCATTCACTATTTCACCTATCGCGCCAGCTCAGACCCCCGTACTGTCGTCGTGGTTGGTGGCTCGCTCGCTGGCTATCATTGCGCTTCTGCTCTCTCCACCACTCTTCCGTCCGGGTGGCGCGTCGTTCTCGTGGAAAAGAAAAGCCACTTCAACTTTACCTGGCTATGGCCTCGAATAAGTGTCTTGAGAGGACTCGATTAGAAGGCTTTTATCCCATGCCCAGAGCGACCGTCTTTGGCCCCTTCGGAGGCATTCCTTCTCAAGAAGGCCAGGGTCACGCGTGTTGAGAAGGACCACGTGGTGTTAGGCGATGACGAAAGGCGGCATTTTGAACACTTGGTCCTGGCTGCAGGTTTAATATCTAGGTATCCTTTTAACAAAAAGGTTGGAAAAAGAAAAGCAAGGCTCATCACTCTTCGCAAGTCTTCGGGGAAGGGCCAAAGACGCCGGCGACATTGCAATAATCGGAGGAGGGCCTGTTGGCGTTGAGATTGCCACCGATATTTGTTCCCTTTATCCCGATAAGGATGTCACAATCACCCACTCTAGGGACCAGCTGATGAACAATTTCGGGTTCAATTTACATCAAAAGGCAATGCAGGTTCTTGCTAAGATGAAGGTCAAAGTCATTTTCAACGAGCGACCGGTTGCAGGGTCCCATGGTTCTACTCAAATCATTCTCAAGTCTAGAAACGTCCTAAACCCTGATTTCATTGTACTTGAATGCCCCTTTACAATTGTTCGTTTTTCTTAATATGCTAACACCAACGAAGATCCCCTGCGTTAGCCAACAGAGAAACTCTGAGCTTCCCGAAACTCATTTCCTGGAGTCTTCTAGCCTCGCCTCAACCGGGCTCATCAAAGTCGACGAGTACCTGAGGCTCGTCGTATCTGGCACAGAAACCGAACATACCTCAGATTCTTGTCCACCAGAAGGACGAGCCTTCGATAATATCTTTGCTTGCGGCGATTGTATACATAACCACCCGTCACATGGTCCAAGAATGGGAAGGTCGGCCGTAATGCAGGGCATGCTTGTAGCAAAAACCATTGTCCGGTCGATCCAACACCGCTCCTTCAAGAATACAAACCGAGCTTGTTCGATACGGCAATCAACCTCAGCTTAGGATTGGACCGCAAGGTGACTTATTTCGCAAACGCAGATTCGGAAATTCTGGTTGATTATAAAGCAAAGAGTCGAGATATGAATCCCATCAAGCTTTAATTGACAACCCCGAACCTGCCAACTAATTTACGTCATCTGGGCGAGCGTCAATATTGTCTTCAATCACATCATAAGTGCAAGCCTTCAGCGGCCCAAGGGTCAGGACTAGCTCTTTAACAACACAGATTGCAGGAAGTTGTCATCATAGAAAGGATCAGTTTGCACTGGGTTCTCTCAGGCTGTCTACTTTTATTTTGCTCGAACATAAAATACACCAAACGTACAGAACTGCTTACTCTGTCCAACTCAGCGACCAGCGAAACGGCCAGGCTTCCCATTCGCCGCCTCTTCGTCGACTTGAACCGCGTACTCGGTCGTCACTATAATGTGGTCTCCAGTCTGGGCGCCCTGTCTCCAAGTATTTCGCTGACTCGGGTGCGAAGCGAGTGCAGACGAGTTACCACCAACAGCGTCTGCTGTTGTCATTGCCTTCACTCGTGAGGCGTATGAGTTTGCGTTGATGGGGGTGGGAATAGCCTTGTCAGAGCCAGGAAGTGACGCGTCATCACCGCTAAACTGCCCCTTGTCGTTGTTCTCGGTAGAGACAATGTGTTCTTTGGATCCCCAAGCTGTTTCAACCAGATCCCTCTCGTCCGCTCGAACCCGTGAGCCGCCCTTGTTCTTATAGCTTTCGAGACGATATCCCTGGCTGTCGCCCAAACCAGGTCGGCTATTGCCCTTAGAACTAGTAACGCTCTTCTCGATAAACCGCTTCACAAGTGGATAGACCATCGGCATGTTGGTGAGAACGAAGCTGACGAAAGACTCACGGACTGACCAGTAACCGGACTGAGCCGGGTCGGTGTTGCCTTTCTGTGGTGACAATGTTAGCTTTATTTCGAGACAAAATCCCTGCCCTCAGTAGTCGGAGATGCTACGGGCATGTGTACTAACCGTAAGAATGGAAACAGCCCGCAGGATACCAAAGGTCATTTCCAGGAACGCGCCGCTAAACATGATCATAATGACAAGCTTCTTGCGCCATGGCATTCTGGCCCTCCACACCATCTAGAGTTCCAAGTCAGTACGAGTGCAGGTGCATGCGACTGGGTAGTCATACCGGCAGAGGAATAGCCATGAGATAAAAGTCGGTGACAGTATTCATGGCCATGACGTAGAGGGTCTGGATGTAGGTGATCGCAGGCATGCACGAGTCTAATGCGTGAGTTAGACCGACGCTCAATGTTGGGTAGGCCGACACCTGGGCTAAACTCACTGTGAGGCTCGGGATCAATCTGCCATTGTTTTTCGAAAGGAATGCACTTGAGGAACGCCACCAAGAGACAAGAAACATAAGTTATGGGCATGATGTAGGCGCCCCAGTAGGCAACTCGTTTCGCTGAAGGGACGCCTTCTCTAGAACCTCACCACGTCAGCAACTCTTCTCGCAAGCCGATGATCCATATGAGGTTGGAACGTACGTCAAACGATTGTAGTAGACAATCCAGTAGCCTTTCAGCAGCCATAGCAGAGTCATGTAAAGTAGGAGACCGATAACGTGTGTCTTGGAGCCGTTGATACGTAGCTGCCACTCCGGGCCGTCGGGATCTGCTCGCAATGCCGCTCGTTGCTCGGGAGTTATGCCGTTGTTTGCAAGACCTTTCCAGTAGGCAACAACAAAGTAGGCTGCGACCGATTCGGCCGTGTACACGAGCTACAAGAGGGGCATCATGTTAGTCGGAGATGCATTCTTGAGACTTGAGCGAGGCTCTACACTTACCGTAGCCAGGAGCATAAGAACGTCATCCCACTGGAAAGTCCTACCGAAAGACGAAAACTGACTGTAATATCGCAGTGCCACAACTAGGTAAGCGACGCCCTGCAGGCCCCATACCTCCTGGATGAATGCGTTGGCTGCGGCTTGCTGCTCCGCCGGGGTGGCCATCGCGGCTGTTGGTCGCGCGTTCTTGGTTCAGGCGTCCAGGCCTAGCTATTGGGTCGACATCGGCCAAGAAGAGAAGTGAATAAACTATTCAAAGAGTGAAAGAACTGAGTGAGAACGTCTCTCGTCGGCCAAAGGGAGCGAAACCTCCAAAGTCGTTGAGTCTAAATAAGGGCCGAGAAGAATCGAAACAGAGCCAAAAGAGAAAACAAGAGAGAGAATCACGGATCATCAAGTGGCCCACCCCTATCGATAGAGAGATGGAAGATTAATTGCTTCTTCGTTGTAGTCAATGCCGATCCAGGGGCAGGTGAACCAAATGTGTAAGACGGCGTCACAACGGCCGTGTTCCGGGAGCCTTGGCAACTTCTGTCACTTCTCAGAAAGCCCCCTTTCAACGTTGTAGAAACAGGATATCCCATGGTTCGTCTCATAATTGTTAAGGCTGCCTTGCTAGGCCATCGCCGTTGCAGCAAGGCCAGTCTTGTTGCCGTGTATCCACAGCGGCCTCGAAATAAAACCCGCTAGCACTCATTAGTAACCCTTGTGCCTCATCCGTATGGGTAGAGGCGATCCACAGGGGGCGGCGGCCGAAACGGCGACTTGGGTCGTCCGCGCCGGCAGATGTGAAGATGCAAGGTTGCGACCCGGCACGCTGGGATCATGATATGACCTGCCGGATGTGCATACACAGAGAGAAACAGGTGCCAAGGGAGTGTTTAAGCAACGTAATAGTATTGGCCGCGATTGTTTCAGAATGGCAAAGGCCGTAGAGCCGCCTCATGCGCTAGGGAATTAAAGATGATAATCCGGCGCGTTCCGCGTCACCCTGCTGAAGGTGATCCTTGGAAACTCTCACCGTCGTAGTGCAGATTCTGGCCGTTTTACTACGTTGTGTTGGGCGACGGTGCACTAAAATGCTCAGTGCCATAACGATGTTACAGTAGAGCCTTGACGAGGCGCGTCAAGCCCCATGCCAATTACGATGTCACTCTGTGTTGCGGGAACACTTTGCACATCATTTCCAAGCTGAGTAAATGAGGGGGGCCTTTTCATCCAGTGCGTAAGACGAATACCAACCACCGGGGTACTGGATTAGTTGCTGTACTGGGGTGACGAGTACTAGAGCTCGGATCGGGGGTTGTCAACGTATCACTAAACAAAATACGCGACAAATACTTTGCCAGTTTCGCAGATGATTGTCCAATGCGGCTGTAGACACAGTGAAAAGAGCCACTGTTTAGCGTTTACATGGGTCATGATTGCATTGACCACTGCTTGCTGAAGCTCTCGGTTCCAGTAGCGCCGGTTAAAAGAGGCTTGGCAACAGTGATCGCCAGGCACTGAAATAAAAGCGGCCGCCATAACCGTTAGAGAGGAAACATGGCAGGATAAACAACGGCCAAATTGTTTCTTTTGGAGAACAAATCTCCTTGAGCGACTTGGCAGTTTGGATCGTAGATTCCATGTCTCAGACAACCCCAACCAAACATCACGGGACGAGGATTCAAAGCTGGGGAGAGGCAGATTCGAACCCAGAACTCTGTGGAAACGATCTGCAAATGACAAAAGCAATTATCGTGACCAATAGTGGAGATATCTTCTCGCCTGCAACAGCGTAGCATTGCCAAGATGCAAAGGACCCGTCACACTAGAACCGGGAAGGAATCTTCTGACGTGTATTCCCGCACGCTTATCTCGAGACGGGACAGATTTTCTCCTGTGAGCCACAATTCGAAAAGGGTCCCCTGCGAGCTGGACCGGCTGGTGATCCCCGGCCCGGGCACCGTCGACCGTTGGCGTTGGATCATCAGCCGCTGAGGCTTATGGCGCCGACCGGGGTCTCCATGGGGGAGTGTTGCAGCGCTCCAGGGGATGGTCGGAATTACTGCCGTGGCAAGAAGAGACAACTTGAGATATGACAGTTCAACTCGGTACACGAGTAAGGGGAGATGGACACAAGGGTTGTCAAGCCAGACAAGGAGACAACATACTCTCCCCTGGTCGCATCGTCTTTCTGCCCAATCTCTGATAGTATGGTACTCTCCCCTTTCCCCCTCCAGCTTCTCGTTCAACCAATCTCTCCTGCAGTTTCTTGCTCCATCCCATACGCAGCTCATCCAGAAGCAAGGCGAAACTTTACCAATTGTTTATCCCGTAACCCGACAAGATGGCCAATGGACAGGTTCCCGAGTCTAATGTCGACGTGTAAGCTCAATCAACTCCCATGCAGATTGGCACCTTTCATGTGATCTGCCATGTCGGCAGGCAATACTAACGTTTATCCAGGCTCATCGTTGGCGCCGGCCCCGCTGGGTAAAAAGCTTTTTCGTGTTCTCGGATCCAATCTCGTTTTCCTTGCCACGCATTGATCAACCTTGCGATATATGATGGAGTCTGACTATATGTGTCGTACAGGTTGATGGCCGCGGCGTGGATGGCGCATTGCAGCGTCAAGGCCCGTATTGTTGACAAGAGAAACACCAAGATTTTCTGTGGCCAGGCTGACGGTCTGCAATGCCGGAGTCTGGAGATCTTTGACAGTCTTGGCTTTGGCGATCGGGCCTGGAAGGAGGCCAACCACATGATCGAGGTATGATAGTCAAACGTTTCTCGTTGGACATCCTTACGCTAACAGTTTGATAGATCTGCATGTGGGTGCGTATACACCGTTTTGTCCTTGGCACCGACCACAATAACCGAGTTATACTCACATGTCGGTGCAGAACCCTGGCTCAGACGGAGTGATCCGCCGCTCAGACCGCATCCCCGACACCATCGTCGGCCTGTCGCGATTCCAGCAGATTGTCTTACATCAGGGCCGCATCGAGCGCTTCTTCTTGGAGAACATCAAGAAGTACTCCAAGGACAGCATCAAGGTCGAGCGTGCTATTCTGCCCGACGAGCTTCACATCGACCAGTCCAAGCTAGATGATGTCAACGCCCATCCCGTTACCATCAAGCTGCGCCACCTGACTGAGGAGGAGGCTACGCCCGCCCAACAGGCCACGGCCAGCAAGACACAGGCCTCCGATGGTCTCTTCCGCAGCAACTTGGTGTTTGATGACGAGAACGAAGACCTCGTCCACAAGGCACAAGCCCGCGATGCCGATAGTGAAATCGTTCATGCCAAGTATGTCCTCGGCTGTGACGGCGCTCGCAGCTGGGTGCGTCAGCAACTAGGCCTTGAGCTCCAAGGTGAAGTCACTGACTTTATCTGGGGTGTCATGGATATCATCCCCAAGACTGACTTTCCTGATATCCGCATGCGATGCGCCATCCACTCGGCTGAGAACGGCAGTCTCATGATCATCCCCCGTGAGAACAAGCTTGTTCGCCTGTATATCCAACTGAAGGAGGTGGCGCCTGATGCTTCAGGTCGTGCCGATCGATCCAAGATCACACCAGACCTGATTTTCAAAGCGGCTCAGAAGATTATCAGCCCTTACAAGCTCGACTATGAGTACTGTGACTGGTGGACTGCTTACCAGGTATGACGTCCAGACTATCTTTCGGCTACCATCCACTGACTCTTCTACCTCAGATCGGCCAGCGTGTGGGCACCGGTTTCGACGCCCACGAACGTGTCTTCCTTGCTGGCGATGCCGTGCACACTCACTCGCCCAAGGCTGGCCAGGGCATGAACGTCTCCATGCAGGACGCCTACAACCTTGGCTGGAAGGTAGCTCTTGTGGCCAAGGGCATCGCCAAACCTAGCATCCTCAAGACGTATCAGAGCGAGCGTCGTCGTGTGGCTCAGGATTTGATCGAGTTCGACCAGCGCTTCAGTCGCTTGTTCTCTGGTCGTCCAGCCAAGGACGTTATGGATGAGGCTGGTGTTAGTATGGAGGTGTTCAAGGATGCCTTTGAAAAGGGCAACCTCTTCGCCTCGGGTCTGTCCGTTAACTATGGCCCTAGCAACATTGTAGCAAAGGCCGGCGACCCTCTTGCTCAGGCCGACGGCGTCAAGGTAGTTGCGCCACCTGGCATCGCTCTCACCGAAGAAACCTTTGCCAGGAAGCAAGCCCTCGCCACTGGTCTTCCTGTTGGCATGCGGTTCAACAGCTTCAAGGTGCTCAACCAGGCCTGCGCGCGCCCTTATCATTTCCAAGAACGTCTCAAGGCGGATGGGCGTTTCCGCATCGTCTTGTTTGCTGGCGATATCCTCGACTCGGCTCAAAAGGCCCGTGTTGACGCCTTCTGTGCTCTTCTCGACAACCCCAGTAGCTTCCTCCGCCGCGTGACGCCTGAGGGGGGCAAGATTGACAGCGTCATTGAGGTGCTCACCATCCACTCCTCTAAGCGTTGGGAGACTGAGTTGCTTCGTGATTTCCCTGCCATTCTACATCCGTATGACGAGCACACTGGCTGGGACTATGAGAAGGTTCATGTTGATGATGAAAGCTACCACGAGGGCTATGGTGACGCGTATAAGAACTATGGTGTGGATAAGAAGCGAGGTTGCGTCGTCGCAGTGCGCCCTGACCAGTACGTCGGCTGGGTCGGCGAGCTGGAGGACTTTGAAGACCTTTCCAAGTATTTCGAGGGCTTTCTTGTACTAAAGGATGGCTCTAATAATGGAGTCAACGGCCAAAGCACTCTGCCCTTGCGCTGAAGCTGCAGTGTTGTTTGATGATGGGCAAAAGTCTAACCAAAAATAGACAGCGTATTAAGGTATTTAAAGTATAGGGACACCTCTGTAAACTCCTTGTCTAAATAGACCAATTCACGTGGCGTACATACTCTTTTGCTTACAGATATACGGAATCACAAAAGGCTATCTAAATGAGCAAGTAGCCAGAAACAACACTCAATCTTCCGTAACATGAGTAAGAAGAGCTTTCTATAAACATAGTCATGTACCAGTCTATGTCAATAGTGAAGATCATCCATCAAACGTAAGAATACATTCATCTGCTAATGCCAGGCTGATTATTAACGTACTCCTCCGGATTGCAGCAATAGAACAAGGTCATTTTCTGGGACCCTTAGCTTCCCAGACCTGACTCATCACGTATCCATATCACCACAAAGCTCTATTCTCATTGTCCCAGTATAATCGACCACTCTTCCCTCCGTCCACGCGGAGGACTTGACCTGTTGTCGATGCAGACCACCTTTCACTAGCTAGTGTAAGGCAAAGTCTCGCGACATCTTCAGTCTGAACCGGCTTCCGCGACGCCACTGTAGCCTCCGACTCTATCCATCTGACGGGACTAGACGGATTCTCTGCGCATTCCCTTCGGAATTGCGCCGTGTCGACCGCTCCCGGACAAACTGCATTCACTCTCGCCCGAGGATGGATATTGGCAGCATCCGGTGCCAGAGAGAGGGTAAGCCCGTATTGCACGGCCGACTTGCTCGCTGCATAGTCCGCATTTCCAGGTACTCCTAGAATACCAGCTTCGGATCCTATAATGATAAGAGAAATGTTTTTAGGCCCAGGAGCTTCTGGTGCGTTAGTCTTCAAAGCTTCCATTCCAGACTGGAGTCGAGAGAGCCACGCTTTGGCAGTGATGAATGTCCCGGTCGTGTTCTACGCAAGATAGGTAAGTTTGCAAATGGAGTATAACCCAGGAGTATAGGCATACCACATCAATCGTCTTTCGAAACTGATCAACAGACATGTTCGTGATGGACTTATGATGCTCGATAAAGCTCAAATCCATCGCAGCTGCGCAAACACAGACTGAAGGGAATGCATGGAAATGTTCCTCCACCTTGTGCCACGCAGTGGTCATGGCTTCCTCATGGCTTGTGTCCACTGCGATCCATAGAAGACGCTCATGTTGTCTGTTGAACTTTGAGCCGTCAATGTCAAATGCTCCGACGTAGCATCCGGCACTTAGAAAGGCATCGACGATGACTTGACCAATCTGCCCGCCGGCGCCAGTGATTACAACCACAGAGTCTTCGAGGCCAAGTCCAAGATCCATTGCGTCGGTTTTGATAGAAAAGGTGCTCTGAAGACACTGAAATGAAGGAGAGGCGCTAATAGCTACTGCTCTGGGGGAAGAGGGACTTTATCTTACTTGCATGTTCAAGCTGAGGCACAGGCGGGGATTTCTGCGTAATGACGTAGCACTCTAAAACACTCCTACACATACATAACAGATTGTTTGATCAAATACAGGCATATACTCATGGTATTGACATAGGTAAAGAGAGCGAGTTGTGGACTACCACGTGGTATGCAAGTATTCCCAATCAAGGGCCTAAGACTGGAGAGCAAGATCAGCCCAAGTTCTAGAGAAATTCACGGCCTCGGCCCATGATAATTTAAGACGTTCCGTCGTCTTTGGGCTCGAACGAGTTACGAGGGCTACGTTGAGCATCGTCCACTTAGTTAATGGGTCCACTCAGACAAACGAGCATGTTTTAGGCAATGAGTGGCTAAAGATAGTCTACCAACTTAAGCTTAAGTAGGTAATTGCAACACAACAGTCTCCTAGTCTCGAGGTTCAAATGATTTTCGACCCTAAAAAATCTCGGCAGCCCTTCGCAGGGCGAATGGTACCTGGACGACCATCCAATAAACCAATACTGTGGCTTCCATGGCTGATATGTCGAGTCAGGTAGAGTTGCACATTCCAGTAGCAAAACATGCCAGCTTGTCCTGGGGAATAATGGCTACTTTCAATTCCCGTGTTTGGGTAACAGAACCCATGATCTCTCACCTCAATCATAAATCTGACGGACCAAGTCCGATAACGAAGTAAAACGCGGGGAAACAAAACCGGAATCACGAGGCCCACAATCGATTAGAACAAGTACAGGAGACCACAACAGGGCGCATATTAGTAGCTCCTAATCATTCAGCAAAGTTGGAATCAGACTCCAAGTGCGCCCTACTTGAGGATCTCGCGGGCTCATCCATGGATGGGGCTACCAAGTCAGGAAGGACCAGGCGATTACCCCACATTGACAGCAACATCAGTTGATGTTCTTGGCACGGCAGAGGACCCTCTGGTTAGTGCTAGGTACGAATTGTCTGGTCAATCCGTGTCTATGCTAAATGCTCGCCTGTCAAATAGTGCGAGTCCTTGAGCTCAAGGGCGTACCCCAAGATGGCGGGGGTCGGGCTATGAGGTCATAGCATATGCCGTTGATAAGCTGTGAACGATGTGCGGTGGCTTCTTAAGCAGATCTCCCGCTACTTCTTGCAACTCCAATATCCAAAGTCAAGATTCAAGTATTTCACTAAGGTCGCTCACAAGATCCCCTTGCATCAAAATGTCGTCGTCCTTCCTCGGTATCGAAGGCTTCCATGTCTTTGTCACCGGCGCCTCGGGGGGCGTTGGAGGGGCTGTTGCACAAGAGTTTCTCGGTATGTAGAGATGTCATCGGGTGAACGCCTCTCTTCTTGCGTGTTGATGAATTGAACCAGCAAATGGATGCAAGGTCACCGCATTTGATAGACTTCCCTTAGACCCGACCGCATGGTCCCTTTCGGATGAGCAACTGAGCAGACTGCATTCAGTTGTCGGGGACCTGAAAGACGAGCAATCACTTGCGCAGGCGTTTCGAGCAGCTGCCGACAAGTTTGGACCACCTCAAATTCTCGTCGCCAACGCTGGTATAACGGATGAGAGCAGTCATCCTCCGATCTGGGAGATCGATGTCACCAAGTGGGATGCTGTCAATACCGTCAATGTCAGAGGGACATTTCTGACAGTAAAACACTTCCTGCTCAGTGTCAAACATGCTCAAGAAACCCTAGGCAAAGAGCTACAAAACGTCTCCATCATTGTCACTGGATCGGAAACCGGTGTCTTTGGCCAAGAAGGGCATGCCGAATACGCCTCGGGCAAGGCTGGTCTTCAGTACGGGCTGGTCAAAACTGTCAAGAACGAGATTATAAGGCTCAACTCGAAAGCCCGGATCAACGCGGTCGCGCCAGGTTGGATAAACACTCCAATGATCGGAGATCGCCTGGATGATCCAAAGGAGAAATGGGCAGAATCAGAAGCGACGGTGGCTCTCCGCAAGATCGCAGAACCCAGTGACGTTGCTCGTTGTATGGCATTCTTAGCGTCCCACAAAGCAGCTGGTCACATTACAGGGCAGTGCATCTCTGTTGATGGGGGCCAAGAAGGGCGTCTCTTGTGGAGAGAAGAGAAATCTGGTATTGGTAAACCTGTGACGCCGACAACCTCCAGTTCACAGTTGGTCCCACGGCCTTTGTCCAGAGGGCGGAGGAGATTGAGGATTTGTCTCTCTGTTGACTTTGACGCCATCTCCGGCTACATCGGAACAGGTCATGTACCCGAAAACAACCTAGCCGACTATTCAGCTGGTCTATTTGGTGCCAACGTCGGTGTTGACCGGCTACTGAGAGTCTTCCAGAAACACAAAGTGTCAGACCGGGTAACTTGGTTCATCCCCGGCCACAGCTTGGAAAGCTTCCCGAAGCAGACCCAGGCTATAGTCAACAGCGGTGCTGAGATTGGCCTCCATGGATACTGCCACGAAAGCGCTTACGCAATGACTTTCGAACAAGAACGCGACGTCCTCGACAAGTGCATAGAACTTACAAGTGCCCTCTTGAAGGGCAAGAAGGCAGTAGGGTATCGAGCGCCGCTTTACGAGATCAAGGAAACCACAGTAAATTTATTACAAGAACGCGGCTTTCTTTACGATTCCAGCTTGAACGCTCATGATTCTCTCCCGTATCTTCTTCCCACACCTTTCACAGGCCATGTTCCGCACATTCCCGATTACAGCCAGCCAGCCAGCACCTGGATGAAGCCATTTGTTGATCCGAATCAGCTCAAGTCATCAACGGACTCTGGTCTCGTGGAAATTCCTAGCAGTTGGTATACTGAAGATGCAACACCCATGGGCTTCTACCCTCACACACCCTCGACGCAAGGCTATGTCAGCGTGGACGTGGTGGAGAAGATGTGGTGGGATCGATTCAACTGGCTATGGGAAAACGAGAGCCAAGACGATGAAGGACCCGGGACTAGTTTTGGTAGTGTGTTCCCTATCATTCTGCATCCTGAGTTTGCAGGAAGAAGTCATATCATAGGTATGATCGAGAGATTTGTTTCGAAATTGGCGACGAGGAGGACGCGGGCGGGTGAGGGAGAAATCACATTTGAAACGATGGAGTCGGTTGCACAAAGTTGGAAACATCACAGAGGCTGAGTATATATATATGATATGGAATCTATGATATGGACATAATTAATTCACATTAAATTCAACACCGCATGATCGAATACATGATGTTTTCGACCAAGATTAGGCCTCTCTATGTCGCCGGTGTATCGAGGATACTTATTCTTCCTATCTATCCCAACTTGTGATCTAGCTGAAGGCCTTTCAGTGGATGACAAGATAATATTTTCAAGTATGTTAGTTAACTTTCATGCCATCAACTACCTCCCCTCACAACGAAGTGGTCAATTTGCTACGTACCAACCATCATCAGACGCATCCTACAATGATCATCCGCTCAAAGGCGTGCATATCAAGGGTGGGTACGACGTCTTCCCCGCTCGTGTCGGATGATATTGCAGCATGCGAAGCTACCACCTCCGAGCCGTCTCCCCTCATTGCCCCAATTGGTTCTAGTAACATGTGTACCAGTACCCTGACTCTTGGAGAATGTGATAAGCAGTATTAGGCGAGCAATCATGACGAGATGACCCCTCCATTTCTACAAGGTAAGGCACTCGGGTGGTGGTAGCCGATCCGATAACTCACACATAAATAGAGTGCCCAATCACACACTGCTCGTGTCCTTTCTCGTAGCAGACGAGTACCAGCTTATGGGAGAGTGTCAGCTTTCACATCATGAAGACTTCGATCCTTCTATGCGTCCTGTCTGTTGGGAGCTTGAGCTTCGCCTGCAATCACCACAATGACGGCAAGGAGTGGACCAAAGAAGAACTAGCCGAGTTGGAGGCCAAATGGGGATACGAGGTACGTCAAAGTTTCCTTCTTGTCCCTTTTATACTCTCATCAAGATCAAGGCTGACTATCACAGTGGGCGTTCGGTGGCATTCCAACGTTCGCACATCTCAATCATGTCAAGTGCCTCACAGAGCCCTCGGAGCCCTTCGACATAGCCATCATCGGCGTACCATTTGACACGGCCGTGACCTATCGCCCCGGAGCCCGGTTTGGCCCCCGTGCCATCCGTCATGCATCAGGCCGGCAGACTTCATTCCGCGGATTTAACCCTCGGGCTGATATCAATCCGTATCAGAATTGGGCCAAGATTGTGGATTGCGGCGATATACCGATAACTCCTATTGACAATCATATTGCCCAGTCTCAGATGACTGAAGCGCTGAAGCAGTTGGGAAAGCGCCAGACCGTCTCGGCGTTAAGCCCGAAGCCAAAGCTCATGACTTTGGGCGGCGATCACTCATTGACCCTTCCTGCCCTGAGGGCGTTAAACGAGATTTATGGGAAGCCTATCCAGGTTCTTCACTTTGACGGTGAGTCAAGTCGAAAGAAGACATAGAGGAAACTCCTAACAAATCCAGCTCACCTCGATACATGGGACCCCGCAGGCTACCCTTCGTACTGGGGCGCAACTCCCTTCAACCACGGGTCCATGTTTTGGCTGGCAAACAAAGAAGGTCTTCTGTTCAACTCTTCTTCTCGGCCTTCGGTCCACGCTGGCCTCCGCACCCGCCTGTCCGGCGCCAGTTGGGGCGATAATGAAGATGATACGAAACAGAATTGGATCCGTTTTTCAGCGTATGAAATTGATACCATCGGCACGCAGGGCATCATCGACGGCATCATGAGAGCACTCGGCACAGAAAACCCGGTTTATCTCTCCGTGGACATTGACGTATTGGACCCTGCCTTTGCGCCTGGAACGGGCACTCCAGAGCCTGGCGGTTGGTCGACCAGAGAGTTCATCACCATCTTGAGGGGCATCGAGGGATTGAACCTGGTCGGCGCTGATGTTGTGGAGGTTTCGCCAGTATACCAAGGCGTGGGAGAGGAGACAGCCTTTGCTGCGGCACAGGTGGTCTATGAGATTTTGAGTTCTATGATCAAACGGGGTCTCCAAGGTATGGGAAAGGAGAGTGGCGGAAGGGATGAGTTATGATGAGGCGGATTCTGTCAAGTTATACTTGGAAAGAGACGAATATGGCCGAGAAATCCGAAGCCGACGTCCCCGACGCTTCCCAGGCCCAAAGAGCCCCAGTGACAAATGCTTCATCTTGAACGTATAAACGCATCCTCTCTGTGTCGGTTTATGCTCATATGGATCGCTAGAACCACACTTACCACACACAAAGCGACGTTTACCTACCTAGTCAAGATGTTTCACTGCGGTTCTCGGGTACGTCGAGACGCGTTGAGTGGTGGGGTCACGCGTCACTAGAGACGCGCGAATCACGACCACACTTTGTGTGACAACAGCCGAGATTACTCTCAAGAGCAACACCACGACAGTGACATCGCAGCTCTTTATCCTACACGTACCCCCCTCACCAATACGACCGAAACCGGCAGAAGATGGGCTCGTCGATTCCGACCGAGGAACACGGCGACTACAAAACCCGCAATCTGCGGGGGGGGCGATGCGTGGGGAGGAGTTCGATCAGCTCACCCACATCCAAAGAAGTCTAGAGAAACGCTCAAAAACGATCGAGTTCGATGGCTAAAAGCTCCAACAAGTCCGCATCGCACGAGACTCGCCTTTGGATATCGATCAAGACGACCCGATTGATCTTGGCCCCCAGTCTCTTCTCCCCGGCCGCATCGAGGATATGGAGACTGGGTTAGAAAGCAACCTCGCTTTTTCGCACGTCGCCCGTGACCACGGTCCGAACCTATCGAGAACCATCGTTTCCACAACCCCGACGACAGATCATACGAACGCGTGGGCCGACGATGCCGTATGGGATGCCAAGATCCACACTACCTCTGCCAATGGGTTGCCCAAGAGGCCCCGAGCTGGGAACCACATAGGTAGGCCGCGTATCCTGGCCGTTGCTCGGCACGTTGCCCAACGTTGTGGACTCCTTTCACAGATACACATACCTGTTTCTAAAAAGCTGGAATGCTACAAGGTGTGGCCCTCTCCTGACGAGGACTACCCAACAATATCTAGTGCTTTATGTGGTCCCCAGCAGCTACAAGGCTTCAGCAGAAACGCGGTTGATAGCCCAATAGCAGACCGGTCGGTGATACTCACCTCCTAGCACCGGCTGTCAAGCGACTCGACGACGGTGTCTCGTCTTCTATAGACGTCGAAGACCCACAAGAGGTCTTTCCACTCACGGTTCGCGCCGTATAGTAGACCGCCCGGTGCGCGATTGCCAAGACCAGGATGCTTGTTATAATTTGACTAGGTATGTATCAGCGTCAATAGCACGACGATTAAGGATGCAGAATCTCGTGGTTGTAATTGCAGAGTAAAAATGTTGAACAACTTGAGTTCCCACGTGATCATCAGCGTGGAGATCAGCGGGACCTGCTGTCTTGAACACACTCAACCATGGAGTAGCCAGTGAACACAGTATTGCATTTTCCAGTTCCGAGGTTAGGTACGAGCATTCATCAAACCGTAAAGATTCTACGAAATAAGCAAGTGTTCTATAGCTATGGGATTTTGATTTGCCGCCCAGCAGTGTACATCCTTAGCCACTAAAACGCGCTATCGACGCGATCAAGACGCGTGATGCATCACGCGTCTCCCATTCCATCTGATAGACAATGGTTCCAGATCGACTCTCCAGCAGTCAAAAGATCTGTGTGTAATTGAACGATGGGTCATAACTGAAATTGATGCCCTTTACTTGATAGTAGAGTGTTTGTAAGCCCTATTACAGCGCGCACTGTACACATGTACTTGTACTTTACCACGCGTCGTGACAGATTTTGGTCACAGCACGTGACCTGCCAAATTCAAGACAAGGATTACCAACCTCGCAGCAAGTATCTGCAAGACGAACCGATTTCACAAATGATGGTGAATCTCCAGTTGGCCAGCCTAAGCAGCGCCAAGGTGGATTATACATATTGTGCATGGGGGTCATTGATTGTGCACAAACGCCCGAAGTTATGCAACACCATAAAGTTTCATAATTGTGCACAGCTTGGTAATGCAGCCGGGACACCTCCACTGATCTGCGCCCAGGCATTTGGTCCAGATGCCGAGTATGCCAGCATCCTCGATACGCAACTTTATTAGCAGCTTCTTTGTTCGCTTCACGGAGAATACGTGGAATGAAACTGGCTCGCTTGTTCTGCCGGTCACTCAACATAAATAGACCAGGTCTACTGGAACGTGCGGTGTTAGAGAAATCGAGGCTGTAAACGGGAGGCCTCGATGGCAGGCCGAAAACTTGGCAGACGATGAAGTTTGCGGCTATTTCCAACTAAAAAAGTGTAACCGAACTCCTTTCCCATGGTGGATAAGGTAAAATTAGACGAAACGGTAGGCTGAAATGATAGCAGGCAGGTTTGACATGAACGTCATTCGCTTTAGACTCCCGAGACACTTGTTTGCTTCTGCGAACTTGAAACATGGGCTCATCAATATCGACTCCCAACAGGGACCGGGGATGGCAGCTATCAAAATAGCAATCAATTCGCGCGAGTTTTTAAGCGACCGTCTCCATGTAGCAGCTCGTTGAAACGATGTCAAAGACGCCGTAGAGAATCTTCCTTGATGTAACCTGTTGTAATTTTAGAGTTAAAAAAAGATTTAGTTGGAGATGAAAGTGAAACATCTTCTAAGCGCAGAACGTTTCGCGGACAATGAAGAGGCATTTATGTCAAAGAACGTGGCGCAGGTTACCTTTATCGCGTCTTGCAATTAAGGAATTGGCGCATAACATTTGCGGTGAAGAGGTCATAGGCCAAAAGCATGATCTTCATTTGGCGCAATTCCAGTTCCGCTTGGGTGTCAAGAGATCGAGCCAAGCCGAGCAGGGGCTATGATAGGAGTCAGGGATACGCTATAGTGGTTGAAACCAGCCCTGTGCAATTGGCAATTCTTATTGGTGCTCTTAGTTTCCTTGTAGATCGAACTGCTGTCCGCTAAGATCTCCTCGGCCACACGGACTGCGATTGAACGCCCACAATTCATGGGCTTATCTGCCGTGCGGCATGTAATTGAGCATTGAGCCGAGCATGACCAATCAATCACAAAGCAGCCAGACTCTCTCGAGAACGTGGTCAGTGTCTGCAGAAAACAGCTTAATTTGCTGGAGTCGGCGTGCATTAATACGGCCCGCCCAAGCAACCGCGGAAAATCTCCTCGCGCGTGCGTCGCATGCATCCGATGCGTGACGGTTGTGGTATCGGATCATGGCCCGAAACAGGCTCTTGACTCGGGGCTCAACGACGCTGTTTTGAGCCAGAGATGCCTCAGAAGACTGTCCATGACGTCGATAATACTCACGAAAGATGAAAGGGAGAGCTGGGAAAAAGAAAAGAGGTAAATCTCTAAACGCGCTTGCCGTCAGAGTTGGCTGGAGCCATGAGCAGAAACCAGCCTGCGGCCATCTTGAACCGCGAGGGAGATACATCGCGTGTACCTGTCAATACCCACCCAAGCTCTGATTTTTCTTGTATTTACGAGGTTGCATCAGCCAGGTTGGCAGGGTATGAGCTGTTTTCTCCATCAGCCGAAACGTGAACGAACAGGCGACTGACTTGTCTGACGTTGACATGATCTTCTTATGCTTAAAATTCTATTACAATCTAAATGCCAGCCTCGGCAATTGGATCGAGTCCACCATGGCTGAAGCAGCCTATCACGGTTGTTAGATGAGATTGATCAGATACATCTCGATAAGATCGATAACCCAGCATCACCTCATCATAGTCTCTAGAGAAAGGAGCCTTTCCAGCTTAAAAAATGTGCTTACTGTTACTCTGTCTCTCTGATGGATCCAAGATGTGCGCTCCGCTAGAAGCAGCACTTTCATGACGTGATGTGCATGGCGTTGTCAGGTTTGCAACCTCGCTTCTTCCCAATGGGACTAACAACTTCCACTCAGCGGTGCATGCCTTGCTGGGTTAACTTGCACAGCCACCATATTTGCGGGCCAGACGTGTGTGACTTGACACAGAACTTACTGTGACTTGATACATGATCTTCTGTGCCTTGATACATGCCATCTCCTCGTCAATGGCCCTGTACGGGCTCCCTCAGCGCTTCTTTGTTCATATAGAATCCAATCCTGCCTTGGCCCCGCCTGTGTCTTGGTATGCACATCTTGTTTTGACTCGTTTACAACCAATCATCTTGTTACCTGAATTGTTATCAAATTGTTACCATGGGGAATGACCTCCTCGACCCCAATGCTCTCCGTGGAGACACTCGCCATCGATCCTTCAGTAATGCTGGAACTCTGTACTCTGGAGCTTCAGGCTCGTCTGTGACGAGGGTTCCCTCTGAAGCTACTTCTAGCATCATCGAAGAGAACATCCAGCATGCATTGAATCCAGATCCTGGAACGGAACACGACTTTCATGTCGAAGACAACCCCTTTGCCTTCTCCCCCGGCCAGCTCAACAAACTGCTGAACCCCAAATCCCTGGGCGCGTTCCGAGCCCTCGGTGGCCTTAATGGCATCGCCAAGGGGCTTCAGACCGATGTAACCTCTGGTCTTAGTCTGGATGAAACAAATGTGGCATCTCATGTCGCGTTTGATGATGCCGTTTCAGCTTCCAAGGAGGCAACCGCTGCTCGAGACCCCCCCGTCCCGTCACGCCACTCCCATACAAGTGG
>JAAGWO010001089.1:0-18665 GCA_013266205.1 Fusarium decemcellulare | reverse complement strand
ATCAACTGTAGGAAGGAGACAACGGTAGGGTGTCCAAGAACCCAGCTGACGGCGTTGAGAATGTGCATCTCCATCTGTATAAACATTTCGGCATCGTAAAATCCGCAGCACATGTCGCGCAGCTCGTGAATCCGAGGCACTCTGTCCTTATCGTCGCCATACTTGGCAGCGATCAACAGTGCCGCGCATCCAACCAACTGGTAATGCTGTTTATAAACGACTCGTCTTGAGCAATACCGGTCGACGAGGTTGACTGTGAGGAACAAGGTCTCGGGCCTGAGGGCGAGTGCATTGTGAGCCTCAACTATGAAATCGATGAGGTATGGACGCATGGACCATTCAAGCTCCCACTGCATGTCGATCAGGAGAGTATCTGGCAGTGTTTCCTCCTATATTTAGTTAGTGAACGGGCGACAAAGGTGACTTGGGTGAACCATACTTCCATAGTGTGCATGTGCTTGATGATATCGTCGAGGTACTCATCAGCCGTCAACCGTGAGAGCTCGCCGGCAATTTTACCTTGAAGTTGACGGGCCGCGACTGTGTAATCATCTAGGGGCAGGAGTCGAAGAGAGTTCTCATGAGACTGTATTCGGGTGGGAGGTTTATCGTAGAACATTTTTGTTGATATCATACCAACGAATAATAGGAGACTTGAAGGTATATGAAGTGCGACTTGCTTAGAGAAGTCAATAGCACCTTGCAAAAAGAAAAAGAAAAGAAAAAGGGATGAATCAAGATCAAGCTGAAATGGCAACAATTGACGATGGGCTCCAGCGCAGAAACCGGTGACACGCCAATGTATTGAATGCAGTCTATATCGGGTGTTGTGCTCACTCCAGGCCCAAAATACGCACCAGTGGCGCTGTTTACCTCTATCGAACCATAATAGTCTGGAGGTCTAGGACGATCAGACGATTCTGGTTGTATTTATTGTATTGTTTCGGGGGCTCAGAAGGCCCTGCATCTTTCTAACCATTTCCTCTGCTCCAAAGCTATAAACTGGTTTGCACCATCACAGAGAAATTCGATTTCGTTTGCAATCTCTTCTGACCTGCGTAAAGCCTGGTAAATAATTGACCAATCGTCCTGAAGTCGATCAAGTCCGATTTCTAAAGCCGTAATGTCTTCGTGCATATAGTATACGTCCAACTTTGGCTCGAGTGAATTTGCCGTGGTGGCGCGATGCAGAAGGTCCTCCAACTCGAAAGGTTCGTCAGAATATTGACTGGAAGGCAAACTAATGTCGTGGCTCATCTTGGTCTATTCAGTTTGTGTAAGGTGACAGGTATCTCTTGAGGAGGTGAGGAGGCGGCTACGGCCACCAGTCTTAAATAGTTCCGCTCGTTGCAACTCTTATTCCAGGAAATATCAACGATGCCACTTCAGCGCAAGCGCGGTTTCTACCGGGATCCAAAGCCCATTTCGCCTCCTACTTTATCCGGATGCCATCTGAACAGACATCCCGAAGTAGACTATTACCCATGTTATCCAAGTCAGGCGGGGGCCACAACGTGGGCTGGGCAGAACCGACACGTTGCAACCCGCAAGATAGTTGTGGTGAAGAGGTTCAGGACGAGGACGCTCTCTGATATCCACAAACTTACCAGTATCTCGCACGAGAACGTTGCAAAGCCGATCTCCCTCTACTATTCAGGAGAGGAATTCTATGTCATACACGAATTCTTTTACCTTGACATATTTGACTTGCTTCCACTGTCAGCAAATGAGGTTTCATGTGTAATGAAACAAGTGAGTCAAGTTCATGTTCTTGGGGGCCGCGTTCTAACTCCAGGTAGGTCCTCTGTGGGCTTCAATGTCTGAAGCAACAACGCATCTTGTTCGGAATAGACAAAATTCGAGTTGATATCAACGGACTAGTCAAGATCGGTCAGTTTTTAAAACAAAGACAAAAGGAATTCACTAACATCAGCTAGTTCTCGACTGGGATATGGAATCCTGTGTGGAGAGTCTATATGTTGAAGCGAATGAGTATTACTTGATAGAGTACCTCAGAGAGATTCTGGTGACTCTGTACTGCGGCAGTAAGCAGTTACCCGCGGACGCGGAAGATTTCCTTAACACTAATGTATTGCCGGCCATCACCGTAAGTAGGCGCGCCTTTCAAAGGACCTGCACTGATATTTCATAGCATCCCTACATTCGTCAAGCCGACAACCCTCGCATATTGCGGCAGGCTGTTCATTTCGCGATTCAAAAAAAGATGCTGATCAAGAACTTTGCTTGGCCTGACCATAGTTAGATCATCCAGACATTCAAAGCGTGGCGCGATCGTACTGAGTCGGTGCTAGGTTATCACCACATCTTTTGTCACAACCTATCCTTTCGTTTCACCCTTGTCAATGTAAACGGCTGCGAATAAACTTGTTTTACCTGTACTTTCGGTTACCATAACCTCTATTGGGGATCATTTTGTCTGTCCCTGGACTCGCGCCAAGTTGCAACCGGCTTTTCTGTCTACTGTCTCTCATCGAGGCTGGCTGCATTAAGGCACATACGACTCATGTAGTAGGACGTTATCTGCATATCTATTCAATTATGACTAGAGATTGAAGGATGAAAGGCGATGACATGATGCCATACGAGGTTGAGGACCCTTGCTCGTCTATTCGATAGCTATGTTCCTCGTATCCGGGACCATATCGCCAGCAGCCTTTATCATCAGCATATGGGTACTGAGTCAACTTATGTATCATGCATCAATGAGCTGGTTGAAGTATTGCCAACGATGAAAGAGAGGCGCCGTTTGACACCGTGACTGGCCCTACTGCCTATGACGCGAGACAGTTGAAGAATAGCGAATAAGATGTTTATTATAGTAACAACCGCCGCGTAGACCTACCGAACTACACGTCGTTGGGACGCACTTCTATTCGGTGCGCCCTGTACT
The DNA here is from genome assembly GCA_013266205.1 of Fusarium decemcellulare. Classification (NCBI taxonomy): domain Eukaryota; kingdom Fungi; phylum Ascomycota; class Sordariomycetes; order Hypocreales; family Nectriaceae; genus Fusarium; species Fusarium decemcellulare. Next base: position 15,754 of record JAAGWO010001089.1, on the reverse strand, counting down.
TGACATGGTGCGATTGAGCCAAGACCCCTTGTTTTTGATGCGCATCAATATCTCAAAAAGGATCAAACAGCCCAGGACAGTAGGCCCTAGGAAGAATATGCCAAGGCTGAGAATTCGCGGCTGATTACCAACGAGATCCGAGCAGACGGGGATGAATTGTGATGAATAATACAACATAACAGAGCTTCGATATATTAACCTACAAATCAATGAAGAAAGGTACAACCAACTTACATTAGGGCACGGCGAAAGATCCAGATGAGGCTTCGCTGCCAAACCCACCAAATCAAGGACAGGAACACGATCCCATGTGCCGCTGAGGGTGCAGCCCAATTTCTGGGATTGGGAGCTTTCAAACCCACAGCCAAACTGAGAAGTTGACGAGCGGCTTCCTTCATGCACTCTATGAAGAACCTCTGGCCTTGGTGAAGAGAACCATGTCGTTGCCAAATAGCGGACTTGATGTGGTGGCAGACATTGTCGGCTGAAAACATGTGTGAAGTATCGAATGGGAGCCGTCCCCGCAAAACCTCTGTCAACAGATTGATCGTCTTCAAACTAACATCAAGAAAGTCTCCAATCCTGGGAAGCGCCTCGTTATTAGTCCCTCGAGTTGTCGGGGAGCCGCGATTCGACACAGTCATTGTATGGTACGAACTGATGAATGAATTTAGTGTCAGTCGTGTGAGAGCCATACTCATATATCCCAAAGCGGAAGCTCGATTTGGACACTCTCTATCCACTCTCAACCATGCAACAACGTACAGTAGATCCCAAGGGCTGGGAATCTAATGTCCACATATCGACTGGCAAGGGTGCCGTAGCGCGAGCGGGTTTTCGTCAAGGATGAATGAGTGAGGCCTATAGAAGAAACTCTGGGTATCTTGTTTCCTACTCGGTGATAGGTATATGATGTCTTAAACTTGCCAGAAACTGATAAAGCACAACGAGACAACTCTTTGTACAAAATATATCTCTAGGCGCCGAGTTGAGCTGAGAGGTAGCATGCAGCTAGTTCTGGTCCTGAGACGGCGAACTTGGTCTCTTTTTGCCTCATAACATATTAGGCACTAGCATAAATGCAATGAACTTAATCCTCTCCCCCCATGATTTAATAAATGATAACTCCATTGCATATTCTTTTTAACACTGCAACCTCAACAATCGCCCTGACCTCCATGGCAAAAACTATTGCTATCGTTGTATCCATTCGCTGCTTCAGATGCTCACGCTTGATTGAGGCCATGTCAACAGATGAGCTTCCTGCAACAAAAATATCAAAAAACCTGTTCTACTGTCATGAATGCGATTATGTGACAGGTTATTCCGAAGAGAAATTGAGAAACCAAACATCGTCGAAAGAAAGAAATACTACTCGCGGCTCGGCTGAATCAAGGAGCGGGACTTACTGATCATGAAAGCTATCGGTAGCAAGGTTCAAATTGGTCATCTCTTCATGTCTTATAACAGCCCGTTCGATAGAACTACGCAAAGGGCATGGGAAGTTGCTAAGTTTTTGGTTCCTCCAATAGTTCAGCCATGAAGGGCCCAGAACGATGCTGCGTGCCTAGTTCGGCTTACGGGTGGATGGACTGCGACTGTATTGTACAAAATAGTTCCCCATTGTAAATTTCTTCGTCTCAACTATGCTTTGACCGCCTTGAGTTGATATCTCTTCCCAGAGGCTATGGATGCAACCCTGACTACATTTTTCTATTTTGAAAACTATGGAGCGGACCATACTATGTAATACGTCTAGCCTATTTCTTATTGCTGTTATCGATAGGGTTTCCTTTTACCGTAGGCAGAGAAGCCATCCACAAGACCAAAGAACATAGTTTGTACATAGCAGCCGCCTCTCAACAACCCAATGCTACATAGTACCGAGCCTTATTACAATATTCAACGTAATAAAGAAACCTTAGCCAGCAGGGTAGCTCTGGCAATCGAAGAAGCCACTTTACTTCTGCTTTAGAGGGGGTAAAGGAGCTGCCCTTTCCCTCAGCCCCTCACAGTCAATCTCAGCTCTTACCTCTGCACTTGCTCTTGATTTGCCCATCACAATGGCTTCTCAATCGAGCGCATCGACCACGAGACTCGCCATTAAGGCTAGCGCACTAAGCTACTAGTACACAACGCCGACTTTCTACAGCGAGCAGTTCAGAGGCTTGGCTTAGGCGGAGGGATCACGTTGAGCTCGGTTGTCGCTGTAGCCCGTTCCTGCCTATCCGCTAGAGTTAGGGCTGTCGCCGGGATATTGCAGATGGAATCTTTCAGTTTGTCGCCCCACGTCTAGAAATCTGCTCGATATCGGGCTTTCAAGAGTAACACTGGGCCGAGCCTCGACATCATCAAAAGCAGGGCTCAGTTGATCTTTTTCTGACGGCTTTTCTCTTTTCATCTAAAGTAAAAACGATACCTCTTGAAATTTGTATACTTTGTTATCGAACTAGTATGGAGACAAGATCAGGCTCGCTACTCAAGGAGGAACAATGCCCCTTTCTACCTCACGCTTCGTTGTTGGGAGCCTCTCAACGTCCACTACCGATCAGGCCCTAATCAAAGGGCTGGTTGCATTCCTATTGCACATTCACCCCGTAGATAAGCACCGTTTCTCAAAGAAAGACGAGTTGATCATCAATGCACTCGGTCATTTCCCCGTAACACGGGCAAGCTGTTTTCTAATTACCGCCACATTACTAATACTCTCAAGGGAGCTACTGGTCATTGAATATGAAACGGATTCTTCTCTTCTGGTGTATGGGAAGACATAGTGACGGGATGGCTATTGTCATGTATGCGTTTCGAAAGCTCCATTGGACTGGTGGGGCATGCTGGAACAAGTCTTCCTCTTTTTCCCATTACCAGTATTGTACTCCCAGTCTTCACCGGTAAGTCTCCATAATTGGCTGCGGAGGTTGCAAATGACCTCATTCAATTGCGTTACCTCAGCGGTCAACTGACGCACGCTTTGGTCCATATACGCGATGTGGAGGCACTGCGTTTTGATAGTGCTGTCTCTCTCGTTTAGTTGAATAGTTTTCTCGGCCATCGTGTCTTTATGCTGATCAAGTTCCAGCTCAAGAATATCTATGCGGATTTCCTGCTCGTCGAGCTTTCCTTCGAGTACAGGCAAGTTGTAGGCCGGGCAGTTGCTATCGCATTGATTTGAGTTGTCATCAGCTTGGTGAGTTCCGCGCTGAAAGAACGGAGAACACGATAGATTTCTCGACTTATATCCAGCTTGACATTGCGCTACATGCGGTAACGTACCGGGAGTCATCTCCATCTTCAATAGTAAGCCACGGTTCTGATCTGTGGGATTCAAAGCTAGGCTCCGTTCATGCTATGTTCATGCCCAGCTTTCCTTTTTAATACTGGCAAGAAACCAATACTTCGCCCCTACCGTTCCAAATTAGCGGTTTTCTGCTCTGAGCGGAAGCATCCTTTTCTTATCGATCTTCTGAGAAGGCGGCGGTGTCTTGCCGTAGGCATAAAACGGCCAGTAACAGCATCAAAGAGCATGGCCTTTATTCGTAAGTGGTGACTTAACAAACCAATGCTGCAAAGCATTGATCCTCTTTAGTACAAAACAAAATTTTGGCCAACAAGACCACACTGAAATAAGAAGAGGTCATTTTTGCCCTGATGAGATAGCTAGTGTAAACGAAGTGACCATGTTCATTTAAGTAGCTTCAATAGGACTAATCGCTCATTAGTCTGCCTTCTCTCGTCTCACATGCTACTTTTGATCTCAACGAAAGAAATGCGGCCTATCCTCAAATAATTTGCTATGATCTAACTCGATAGTAAGATTCCAGTGACCACGTGCAGAGCGCAGGCTTCCAGTGACTTCTATCGCTAGCTGAGCTCGTTATTTTGCAGGAACTGAGGTCGCATGAATGAGTTTAGTGAATTTAACTTTACACCCATGTTGATAGCCAAACAGCCGAATCTGCTCCTGGTTTCATCCGTCCTCCTTTTTCTGCACGATTAAATAGGCATTAGGCTACCCTGACTGCCTGTTTAGGCGGCTGGAATAATGACAAAGTTGAAGCCTCATCCATATTGTCTCGATGATTTACGATTGAAATCTCGTACGATGTTGTGGTGTGAACGGATTCAGTCATGAGCTTTCGATGTCGTACGCAGGATCTCAGTGAAAAAGGAATAATTTCTCAGCCATTTGCAATGCAATATGTAACATGTCACGACTATTGATGAAATCATTAATGCTCCGGGATGACTATGCGGTTCATTCTCTACCGGAATGCTCAGTGGCTATGTCTAGTGCTGTATTCCCAAGCCCATGACGACCGTTGTTTTTGACTACAGGGCTGGCTCAGCTCTTCCACCCCGGTCTTATTTCAAGCCGATAATCCACCAATAGATTTTTTTAATTGTCGTCAGCAGAGCCCAGCTGTCTAGCGCCTCCCGTTTCCCCTTTCTCCCGCCCTCTTACTCTCTTTAATGCACCAAGAGCTGCCTGTGCTTCAGCATTTAAGCTGTTGAATTACTGGGGTAGTTGGCTTCTAGCAATCGGTACACCGAAGCCTGGCTTTCCGGTCTCGGCGCAAATGCGATTGTAACCGGCGACGAATTCTCAAACGAATTGACAGCAAGGTTGGCGTCAATCTGGAGGTCTTGCGGCGGTTGATACTGGCTTCCACCGTATGGCAGTCGCGCGCGGAGAGTCTCGATCAGCTGACTCTGGGTGTCTGCCATCTGAGCATATGTAGCTTTGTAGGCAAGGAGCCGCTCATTCTGAGCCTGCATTTCTGCGATTTGTTGTCTAAGATGATGGTTCTCAGAGTTTAACCGTTCTCCGTACTGCAGCCATTGCCGTAGTTGCGCGCAAAATTCTTCCGAAATTAAATGGTCGCCGTTAGCACCTTCAATAGGAGAGCCCGACATCCTGGTACGCAAAATAGGATACCGAGAAGACCCCCAGAAGTCACAAAGGTTATAAGCTAGTTCAAATTTTATAGTGTACGGAGAGAGTCACCTAGTCACTAACAGATAAGGCTAAAAACGCACTCTTTTCACGTCCGTTATATTTGACCAAATTAGCCATATCGACTGTTGTCTGCCATCTTTATCAAGAATTGAAGTTTCGGACACACTACAGATTGAGCTGAAGTTTGCCGTTTGACTTCCTATCGCCGGTTATGTTGTAGTCATTTCACATAGATATGTTCCCCTTGTGCTCGGCTACTAGCAATGCAGTATGGAGCCCTCGAACTACGACACCCGCGCACAGATTGCACCGTTGCAGCGTCATATATCTCCTTATCAAACAATTCACAGACGGTCGGTCTACACGTCTCTAAAGATCAAGATTGATGAGCTGGTTGAGGTCTTCAGAGAGCGCCGACAAGAAAGACCAGGGTCGACCTCGCAGGAGGCAACACTTTATGATACGATCGATGGTCGATGTCATCTACTAGCTCGTGAGGGCAATCAAAGTGCGTCGGCGTTAGACTCGGGACAGAGTTCCAGAAAACCAAATGCACCTTTCAAGAAGTTCGGCAAAGAAATCGGTGATCTTTCAGGAAGAAGAACCGATCACTTGGCCATTCGCTTGACAGACTCGGTCAATAATGAGTTGTCCCGCTACAGTTGCGGTAGCTGTGTCGTGTTACCCAGAGACAGCCTCAATTCCAGATTCAAGTCCAGGTCCCAGCAGGTCCATGCTATCGCAGCTCCCGTGCCTGACATGCTCCATCCTGGTCCTTCTATCACTAGCTCTAGCCCGAATAGATTATATGATAATGGCCATGAGGAAGGGGACGAAGAGTGGACACCGCTTGTAGCCACGACGGACACTGAACCCATAGTAGAGAGCTTTTTTGATTCGTCGTCTGAAAGCGAACTGGAAGCAGGCCGTTTTGTAAGAGGGAAACGGAGATTGTCTAAGATGAAAACCCGGACTTCTCGCTGGCTGAAAGACGCTTTCACCCTCGATGATGAGGAGAGAGCGGTCTTTATGGCGCGGAGAAGTATGAGGACGTGACAACTAGCTACTAAGGAGACTAGGCGAGACTGCATGAGAGCCCTAGTTTCGACCGATTCCTCTGGCGAGTGTTGATCGGCATGGGTGGGATGTCTCGCTAGGATAGTGGGCGGCCTCGAAATCACAGGCATGTATGCTTTTATATGATATTTGTGTTATATCGCCTATTGGGTCTAGATGCACCTAGTGCCTTGCAAGAGTCGATGATCGAATACTTTGATACTATGTCTCCAGTCGTGATGGTTGAGATGTTAGGAACGGGAAAAGATAGAGCCCCGAACTTTCAAAAAAAAAAAACAGGTGTTGTTGAGCATTCCCAATCACTTATGTTCCTGACTCAGGGCTAGAAGTCGGATATCTCTGCAGAGCATCAGGAGGCACTGCGAGGCGAGGCTATAGTCTGTTGAACTGCAACATTGCTCAACACGACCCGCCATATCCATATGCAACTTATCGTGCTCTGACGCTGCACGTTGCGCTTCGAAGCATATGACCCGCGTTCTAGATGTACAACTAAGTCATACGCTTGGAAAATGATCCAAATTTAGATCTCAGCTATCTGGCTCCTGCACGAGCCACGAAATAACCCGCGGACCATGGCGTCGAAACCAGAGCCTAGCAGGACGGCCGAAGCCTATTTAGCATGTAGTCTAGTCCAAACCATCGAAATCGGCTTTTTTCTATCCATGATAAGAGATTTTTAGCTAATATTCGCTGTGTCTCTCTTGCGGTACACTGGTAAAAGATTCTATAAGTTCAGTTCGTCACTCTGACATTTCGCTCTCCGTCAACGCAACCATGAGAGGTCTAGACCAGTCATTTCGTGAAATATCCTCAGCCCCTCTATCACTAGAGGAGCTGCGTGGTTGGCAAAAAGCGGTGGCCAGCATCCGCAATAGCTACCCGTATTTGGACCACCCAGCAGAGATGCAGGCCGCGTATGACAAGTTTCTGAAACAAGATCATCAGATGAGTAGCTATACTACGATAGTTAAAGACCTCGATCGTATTGAAGACGGGACAATCACCCAATCTAGAAGGGACCTGGCCAAAAATGGCTATATCGCCGAGGCCGACATTAACACGTACCTAGAGCTGCTGCAGTCGTCGAACACCGACGGAGTCCGTGTTGAACCTATAACACCGCTTGCAGAGCTCGACTCGGTTATTAGCAGCATCAGTTACGAAAAAACCTCAATTATCCCCGTCCGTACTGAGCGGGGTTGGGCCTTCACGGCAAAATATCCAAATAAGGTTCACTGGCACGATAGTAATCAGTCGTCGTCGGAAACTGACCCTTCATCCCTGCAAACGCCACCAATCCCGGATACCAAATGCACAGGCCTCGCCATGCTTTTGGGCATACGCCTAGTAATCAAGAAATTACCTCATGTATCCGGAGATGCCCTCGAGAATGGACTTCCACACTTTCGCGACCGCTTACTAGTCGAACTCGCTTGCGGACAGCTAGATCCAGACGAGTCAGCCGTATCCGCAGCCAGGAGGTATGCAATGGATCTCGTAGCACACGAACAGGCAGTGGACTCAGAGCACTTTAACGATGCCTTGGGAGACCTTGTACCTGGCGTTGGAGCATATCATTACTCGTCAAACACGGAGGCTTATACAGGCGAGAGCAGTGGGGGAGATGGCGACGCTATGCCCCCAAGCGCAGATACTCCAGGCGGTAGCTTAGGCGCTACGAGCGCTCCGAACGCCTTGTTATCAAAAAGGCAAAGCAGTACTCGGCGGCGTCGCCGTTTGCCACGCACCCAAGATCCACCAGCAAGAAATGATACGAAAGATATACTGGAAATTCTAAGCAGCGCAGTGGCTATGGCGCGCTTCGCAGGCGCTTCACACAAAACGGAGATGCTGGCTCTGTGCAACATCATGGAGGTTGCACCTCATTCCAGTGATTTTCATTCCCGATACTGGAGGGCCAGTCTCTATCACAAAATCATGCTAAAAACAGGTAGCGGTTATGAAATAAGTCAGAGCCATGTGCAAGAATACAAGAACTGTACTGAGGCGATACGAGGGTCCCAGGTGCAGGAATCTGAGGTTGAGGCAATCAAAGAGGAAAGCCGATTATGGATGATGCTTTGCGACCTGTGTGCAAGCCGAAGAATTCACAGCTACACCCTTTTGTGTGCTATCCCCAAAAATCGCGTCTTCTCTGTACCTACTTTGACAGGACTTTCCAATCGCCTAAATGACGCTAATGATCCTCTTCCGGACCTTTTGAGGGATGCAGAAGCCCTATGCTTAGCAATAGTAAGCGGAAAGCTCCCGGTTTATATGCTTTGCATTGAGACATACCATATGAAGCGGTGGGAAACGTTTTGTGAAAACTCCTTCCGGGCGTACACCAGCCTGGAACAAGGGCCAAAAGTCCGCACGACAACAACGCCACCGTCGTTGGTTTTCCCGACTTCTAAACGCCGAAAGCCGAATTACGAATAAGGGGAAGCGGGTAAGCCTGGTTCGGCTCGCACGGTTAGCTACCGACAACACTAGAATGGGCCTCCCGAACCAGTCCGATGATCTGCACAAACTCTGTTGGGAGCGCGAGACGTGTTTGCCCAAACAACGTCTGCCCCTTTTTGTCTGTCATACTTGTCGCAAAAACGGGGAATCGCGTTGTTTGAAAGAGCTGGTATGGCAGCAACCCAGGCTTGCTACAACGAAAAGCGCGTTCTTTCTTCCCGCTCGAGGGGATACATCCTTTTTCTGATCTATGAGTTGAGTCGTACAGTAGGAAAACATTGTCTGTCAACTGATGTGGCCTCAGCAGCGGGCCATTACCTGCCGTCGGTAGTTTTCAGCTGCGCCACAGCCGTATCTCCTCGTATTGGAAGCACTAGTGGCTTAGAGCGCGCGCACCGCCAGTGTGATATCGCGATGTATCAACCCTCAAGTATCGTGACTCAACACTGTGTAGAGGCTCCTTGAAGTGCAAAGAGGTTGTGTCAGACGAAGATCTATTGCTAATTCTAGATATGTACATATACTATAAAAGTAGTTAATATCGAAATTGAGTCTTGCTTCCAAATGGAACGTATCCCACGCACGGATGGGCAGTGAGGATCAAATGAGCGCTTGCTTTTTATCGAAGAGGCGCGGCGAGAGTCGGTGTCCTAACTTCACGGTCACAACAAACACTATAGAGCAGACAGCATTCTGCTGCCTAGATAATCAACAATATGGATGTAAGTATATTCACGCTGGTCGTGATCCTTACCCTTGACAGAGCGCATCATAAGGGGTCACTGCATAAAGCGCCCAACTCTCTGCTTGAAAAAAGGAAGAAAGAACAATAGAAAAGAAGAAGAAGAAAAAGAAGACGCCCGCGCACAACACCTCTGGTTTGTAAAGGGTAAGGAACACGATGAAGATACACGGCCTCACTATCCCAACAAACTCCAAACAGCAAGCATCCTGCTGCCTAGACAACTAACATCATAATTGTAAGCATAACGGAACGCCTGTCATGGCTCACATAGATAGAAATCAAGCGCCCATTTTAATCTTGACTGTCGATTCGTGCGCGTGAGAGTTACTGGGTACCGGATCGTAGCCTACAGTATGGAGTATTGTATTAAACCAATAACCACGACTTGGGCAACCCAGAGCGCCAAAAGATGGCCAAAGTTGTTCCCTCAATTTCCTCGAGGGTGTTCTCTAACTGCCCAGCGGATCAACAGAGGCCATATGCGGCACTCAAGGGATACAGAATCAAATCCCAGACTGGGTCGTACAGGAGTGTATATCCTCCCACACCCTTCTTGCATTCCCCGATCGTGGAGAATCCAATGAATTATGCGACACATGCTAGTAAGTAATAAGAAGCCATCATGAACTCGAGCCTTAAATGGCTGGTAGGGAACTCAAACCGTGTATGAATCTGACGATCGAGCCCTAACATAAAACTATCAACTCCTTGATGGTCAGGTTTCAAGGACAGCCGAGACAAACGCTGCCGAAAACGGCCGTGACCCGGGTTAGAAAGCAGTTCTAGAACGTGAAGCAAGCCGACAGATCTGATTTTGGGCGCTTCCCACGCAACAATGTTTCAATATTCATCTAGGATATCTTGCCAGCGCGGTATTTCAATTACTTAGAACACAACTGTCTTACTTTCTTTTCGCCTAGCACCTACCATCTACTTTACCGTCATCTGGAGCCATGCCCGAAGATATCATACATTCGAAATCGCCTGTACGCAGTCGAGAAAATAGAAAGACTGCTCGGAGACTATGTAGGAAGGCTCTTGCGGACCATATCAGTCAGTACCCCATCATCTTGAGCATGGCTTGATAACTGACACATTCCAGACGAAAGGATAGCCGGTTCAAACATACAACCAAGTCAGGTTCGACTATACAAAACGGAACGGAATGGGTACTCATGGGAGGTTTACAATGACCATATACGATGTCTTTTCTCAAAAGGGCTAAGTAGCCACGGCATGGTGGCGCTAGAAACACTGCGCTGCGAAGTGGGTGAGGGTTTTGAGGCTGTTCCGAGCAGAACGAGGAGGGTTGCTCGTGAACCTCCGCCACTTTCGGTGTCAACATCAAACCAGCCCCACAACTCGACCAACTTTGGCAGGGAAACAGGTGATGTGAGCTTCCAGACTGCAGCTCCGGACAGTAACATATTCAATCAAAGCCTTACTACAGCTGAGATTGATCCTATGAGGCTTGAAGCGGAGCTCCAAAACAGTAACATGCATCTGGAGTTTGCTCTACAGCAATTACAAGATTGTGTGGCGCAGCTTCAAAGATCCGATGAAAGAAAAAGGAGCTATGAGTCCTCCTTGTTGAGGATATTTCTTGGACTTCATGATATTGGAAGATCAGTTGAAGATCTGCGAGACGAGAGTTGCAGAGCGTTGAGCGGAGATAGCAACAGCAAGCCAGCTATCGACTTATTTCAAAAAGAGCAAGAGTAACTCGATACATCATACGATAATACAATTGCAGCTCAACATTCGCTCTACAGGATGAAGACAAAAATCGCAAACATAGCAATCATCTTCGTGAACAAAGCTCATAGTCGGGTTATCGTTATTGGGATCCGACAAATCTTACATTACGCACGAAGACCACCCCCCTACGACATTTTGCTCTAGGCCAAGGAAAAAAACAAAGGTTTACCGTATCACAACTTAGGCCCACAGGTCACGCCTGCACTTCGTCACCCAAAGACCGCGTTTCAAGTTCTGAAGTCCTCACGTATATGTCCCGCACGTCTTGCAAATCTCGATCGATCACAGCAAAGCCCGTGAGTCGAGAGCACAAGCTCAACTGAGCCTGCGGTCACTTGATGCCCTTGGGGGATCTTTCCCAGCATTCGTTGATCCAGCCCGGTAAGAACATGCAATTTCATCCGGTCACCCCTTCGACAGACACAGGCTGCTTTGGCCATTAGCTTATCCAGATCTTTCAGGGGATCTTCAATTTTTTTCTCTTCCTTCTAGGGGAGAGGGGGGCAGGTCCTAAGTTGCTTCCGCTACGTGAAGGACTGGCTACAATGTAAAAACGGTATCCTAATAGTGGATTTCGCAGATTTGGAAATGACAAAGGACTTATCGGTGCAGTTCTGGAGTTTTGTGACTTCCATGTCATACGTGCCGGGTATCTATATGGATAGACGATATAGATGCCAGTCACGTCCAATCACAGGCAGTGCCTAGGAATGATGAAGAGAGTTTTCTAGCGGCTAGAAACACTACGAGTACAAGGCGTTTCGAATTGTTGAAGTTTTCATCATGCCTCAACCCTTGTACGTGGTCCGTGAGAAGATTCATCAAAGAGTGCTTATGTGTTCGTGACTCAATTAGGTTTCATGCTGGATGAATGCGCAGTGGAGCAGTCCACACTCGCCATCAAGCATCGGGTGGAGCTCAGTCGCCAAGTCTTGTCTCCCTCTGGTAAGCGTGCAACCGCGTACCGGCCTCCAACAGGCGCAAGGCATGCACTTGACTCACTACGGATATCCTAGACATCACAAGAAGTACAGTGCCGACCGCCTCCAGAGGCCGCCCAGCTGTCTACGTAAAGTGTCGCAGGCTGAGCATGGTCTCAACGAGCCTCAGGAGCAATAGCCCTTAATCATCAAGCTGGGTGCTTTAAGTGAAATATGTGGGATGAAATACCCCACACAGAAGCTAGAATCAATCAACTCACTACCGCTGCTCATTCTTTGTGACCTGACTTTCAGGCCTTTTAGCACACAAAAGTGCGACACCATCGCTCAGAAATCGACAGTGAAGTCTCAGTTGATCATTGTTAAGACCTCGATACTTCCTGGTCCGATCCTTGTTTGTGGAAGATGTGATGTGTGCGTTATCTGCATGGTTTGAAGGGTGTTGAAGCAGAAGGTCCGCGTAACTCATGGTGTATGATTTTGGCGAGTACAGGTAGGTATCGACGTACGATTCTGCTGTGCTACAAATGCTCCCCAGAGCGCGTGTTCCCCCACCCAACAATCCAACCAATGGATTATTCACAGCATATACTCATGCAGCAGCACGTAATTATCGTAATGCAAATACGTGTTACACGCTTGCACTCCCATCACTCGTAGTCTTATGGTTGGGTTCTCAGCGTGAATCCCGGCACGATTACAAACATCGGCCCGTTTTCAGAGATACTAGGCCGCATGCAAAGAAGTAATGACAAGGTAACGGCCCTGTTCCCGTTGTCGGGTGGCTCCTCTCCCATCCCCATTGGCCGGGATAACCTAAGAGGCCTGTCCGAGTGATGAGCGTGGCTGCTGGACCACAAAGTGTGCTGGTCCACACGACGGAGTCAGCACGCCACGGCGGGCGTCGGCACGCGTAAAAGCCCATTTGCCGTGGTGCGATGTCGCGGGTGAGCTTGATTCTGTTAGACAAGTACGTATATTCGGCCCATTGATGAAATTCAGTGTATTCGCGTTGTTCGTGTTATGTGCCCCTGGAGGATGTGGTTTAATCTTAGGATCCCTGGCCCATACGTGACACCCCAGCATATTCAACAGATTCTTCCAATGTGGAGTGCATAGGTGGCATTCCGCGCCGATCCGTCGCGCGGCCCGTCAGCCCCAAAGTCCGCGAAAGCAGCCAGGCCCTCTTCTCGCGCACCCGACAAATCTACGAGCACATCAAACGGTTGGCGAGCGGAAACAACAACGTCGAGATGGTCTGGGCTCCGACCCGAAACGATAGCTTCGCCACGGGCAGCAAGGTGAAGTGACAAGCCAAGAAAGCGACCGGGGCAGGATGCACCCCAGAGTCGACGCCATAAAGAGGAGGATCTTAAAATCATCCCAGGTCGCGAGGGTCAAAGTCTAGGCATTGGTCCATCGTTTTGGCCAATGCCGTGGCAAAAATAGAGAAGTTTGAGTGGGCGCGATCTGCATCAGTATTTTATCTTGCCCCCTAGCCTGGTAAGTTGGCGGTTGTACCGCATGTGCAGTTGGGTCTTCACTCGATGGATGATTGAGAAGAGCGTATTCCCGACCCAGTCGACGGCTCAGGACCCATGAGGTTCCATCTAGGGATCGTTCAGCAAATACCGCCCATTTCGATCACAAGCGAGGATGACTCTAACTTAGCCATTCGGCGTCTTCATGGACTTCTCAGTCGTGAATGCATGGCCTCTAGGCTTCACCCAGTAATCGATGGCTACGAGAAGAGACTCACGTGGGTTGTCAATGCTCTCCGGTTGGAGCACATCATCAGGAAATCATCTGGGCCACAGCGGTGGCGCCTGGGAACCGCCGTCACGGCGGGCAGCAGCAACAACCCCTGAGTGGTTGGGGCGACGACTGCTTACATAACAGCGACACAACTGGCACCCCTATGGATTGTCCCACACAGAAGCTAGAATCAATCAACTCACTACCGGTGCTGTTGTTGGATTGCGCAGTGATGCTGGGTATGCTTGATAAAATCAAGGTTGTTATTCTTATTGTCATGATGAGAGATTCCTAGGGGTTTATATCCTATGTGAGTCCATCTAGGACTTTCAAACTCTAAATCTAGGACTTTGTGACTCTGAAGTGAGGGGGAAACTCCTGATTATTCCAACAGGTGCTCATCCTTCATGACCCGACCTTCAGGCCCTTTAGCACACAAAAGTGCGATAATATATATAGATGGAATGTTCCCCACACCTTTTCCCGAAGCTATGATACCCTGCCTGCTTTCTTGCATGATATTTGTCCAGGGTATAGATCACGACCAGCGTGACGGTCATAACGAACGTTAAATAGCAGGCAGCATCGTACTGCCTAGACCATCAACGGATAGATGCAAGTATAAGAGACCGATTTTCGTCGCTCCTTGAGATAGAAAAATCAAGCGCTCATTTGATCCTAACTGTCTATCCGTGCGTACGATAAATGTGCTCATAGATTTGTCCGATGGTGATCTAGTCGGATTGCGGTCGCGACCGTGCAGTCGTTTTTAGCGACGATGAGCTGCTTCACAGCACTGTGAATTCTCGATGCTGGCTCACATACTTGTCATATACGTTAGCAGAAATGTTTGTTTCCGGGCGGATCGGATGCATCTGCAGTCCCAGATGGTTGAGCGCAGCACATCTTATGCCTGCCCCCCACCCCAAAGACTCCTGGAATTCCTCAGCCACCCCGAGTGGAAGGTTTACATACATACATAAGAAAAAACATATGTGAAACAATAGTTCGCCTGCCGCCTACAGTACAGATTCAGGAACGCCTTACCGAGCAAGTCGCTCACGCCGTCATGAAAGTAGTAGAGCCCCGAGGTGTGGCCGTCTATATGCAGGCAATCCATTGTTGCATGATAATGCGTGGCGTCAAAAGACCAACACCATGACTTTGACGACATGTTTCCTAGGATACTTCGAACATGAACCCAGTGTCCGAAATGAATTCTTGCGTACCATTAGTGTAGCCCGCTAGGATGGTGTCGTGCGTTGGGCTTCCAGCTTAGGCTTCTGTCGATGGTAATATTCAACCGCTTCTTCTTTCAGGCGCTTCTAAGCTCTACCATCAACCTGTAATCATCCATCATAGCCTTTGTGACCAACCCTACGGAATGGCATAGCGGAGTTTCTCAGAACTCCGATAAGCCATTTGAAATTTTTCAGGTGATCGATCATCAAGATGTACTGTAGAAGCCTATACTATTACTTTTCTAATACGAACGGCGCAGCTAAGACGTACTGACTCTGAAATACCCCAATCCGCGTTTGATCGAAAAGAAGTCACACAAGCGCACACCATAGGTCTGAAGAACGCCATACTATTAACCGAATGAGCACAAACGTTGACGAAGCGTGCTGGCGAGTGCGAGCTCGACTGAGAATGCGAGGCTTTATGGAATAGAGAAATACATTCTCCAATCCTCGAGTAGGCCATCCGGACCAATCGATTCGTAAAAAGCCCAGTAGACTTCCGATGCTCCCAAACTGCACAGATCACTCATGCGTATGAAGCTCGAGACACGCTATCCACGATGGTTCAGTACATTAGATTTCTGTGTCTTTTATCGACCCAGAAAGATAAGCGCAGAGTAAGCTTTTGAATATATTTGCCAAACACGGCCATATCAGCCAATCAACCATACAGACATAGGAAACCTCTGCAAATTACCGTTCGCGCCGTCGGTCAAGGCCAATTGTCCCAACGCAGAACGCGATACGCAATATTACAAATGAGAACCTGGCATTCTGCCCAATAGCGCAGCCTACGGCACAACCGCAG
>JAAGWO010001085.1:0-10987 GCA_013266205.1 Fusarium decemcellulare | reverse complement strand
TACTAGATAAATAATCAAGACAACTAGAAGCGTAGTAGCGCCTATTAGTCCCGTTCTATCCCTGATGGCAGTGACATCTACGAGAGTGGCGAGGCTAGTGGCATCTAGAGATACATCTACTGTCTTTAAGGTCGCAGATGGCCCAAGGGAACGCTCGAGCGTCTATACCCCATGGTAAAATACAGATATACCACTCCTGTTGTTATGTACTTGAGGCGTTAGAAGTTTGCAATATACTTAGAAGGCAAGACTTAATAATAGGGATGTACCGTATTAACTTAAAAAATTGAGACAGCTTAGCTACTCCACTTTTCCTGTCTGGACCACTTAACTAATAGGATTGTGACGTTTTTGCAAAAAAGTAGAGGAGCTATGCTGTCTTAATTTTTTTAAGTCAATGCAGTAGTCATCTAGTACTGTTTAAGAACAAACTATCTAGATAACACACTCGCTAGACTGGTGACTCAGAATCATTATTTACGTATTTAGATCATTACTAAACATAGCAAAGCTTAGCTATTTGCCTGCAGAGTTTCCAAACAGGCAATTAATAGAGGCGTTTTTAACAAGCGAGAAAGCTCTAAAGCTGTGCAGCTATGACCACCGGCCATGCTCAGCTGCCTGGAACTGTACTATTCTTCCAGTTTTAAAACAAAATTGCCAATAGACCGTTCAGATGGTCTTTATTTCTTGCTCCGCTACTCAATAAGCCATGTCCTTGTGTTTATGAGACTAAAGCGGTCAGCGATACGAATGCCAAGCACAAGCCCTATTGTGGAGCTCTCATTGTGCTTAAAAATAGCTCAAACGGCATTGCCTTTATAGAACAACAAGGCTCTTTTAACCCTCTTTAAGGTTCTTCCTTATATCCAGGAATAGGTGCTAGTCACAAATAGACAGGTATTCACACGGATATATAAATGGCGATATGAACGAGTTAAGTATTGGTGTATTGTAGCTGCAATGGCGTTGATGGCAAAGCCGATACTCGCGTCAGGCTAATTTCGACAGTTATTGCCTTTCTAGTATGAAGTGCCTTGCTTGATCTATGTCGTTAATAGTGATCGCTATCTGATGCCCTAACTATCTGTGATGTTGTTGTAGGTCCAGGTCCTGGAGCTTGGTTGAAGATTTATTAGTTAGCGAACTGTGGCATGAAATTGAAGTTAACCACCAGACGTTGGACATTCATTTGTCGTATTCACGTAACTCAGTAGTAAAGATATACAAGGCCATTGAAGCGGCAACCGGGCCTATTTTCACAGGAGACTTATAGAGCGACGCTTGAGGTGGAAAGACGAAACACGAACGCCCGCACCAGGACATGAAATGCTACCACTAGCCTTACTCATTATATATTCACAGAAACTAAAAGTCTCTAAGAGTTCTTTTAGCTTTCTCTCTTACCTTTTGCGACTTTCTATCTGGCTTGATTCTGGGTGGACTGACAAATGGAGACGGCAGTATGTGTGCTTTTCCCCTTTGCCCTGGTTGCTAGATCCAGAGTGGGCCATTTCCACTTTCCGGAACAGGACAACGTGGTTGCCCATTAAAGGGCTAGGAAGCTATACGTCAAGATAGCTTGACTGGGTGGACTTCAGGAGTGACTACGGATGGAAGGAGAGAATCTATCAAGCAGCGCCCACAAAGACCCGGCTTGAGCGCTGAGGATTAAGCAACAAGTCCATAAGCTAGAATAGAAATGCATGATTAGAGTTGTAAGGGTCTCTCAGCGCAGGCCAGTGTACATTTTATGCAGGTCGCGTGGACAGAAACACTCGAGAGCCCGCGAACAACCTGGCTTTTTAAGGAGGTGGTTCTTGGGAAGGGATAGTAATGAAGAATGTCGAGACGATAATATAGCTAAAGAGCATCTTTAAAAACGAATAAGGAACAAACAAGCAATGTTGGAAAGGGTTAAATTTCAAGAAAAGGTGACTCAAATGGAGTCCGAGTTTAATTCCCGAATGAGAAAAAAAGCACGTGCGGAGGTACTGGGAAACCTCACGTGACTTTTCACGTGGCAAGTCAACGACTGCGGTGGGGCCGGCCACATCTCGCGAAATTTGACAAAGCTGGTGGGTAGGAGTTTCTCGCTTCGCCGCCCGCTTTGGCCCTTCCTGTACTACGGTGCCAGGCCTAATATGGGCCCTCCTTTACGAAGGGAGCCCCGGTGTTTTGTCAATGAACTGTCTGAGAGCTTTGACCATAGGGCTCTCAGGTTTCTTCTTTATCTTATCATGCTATCTCCTTATCGATATACGGATAAGATAACACGATAATGTCTCCAAACAGTGCGAATCACAATCTTTTACTACGTGAGTGGGGGCCCCTACTTATGCCTGCTACTGTAGTATGTAGCTAGCTTGATTCTTGAACTAATGCCCCCCGGAACTACCTCTCTTGCTGGATCGTGCTGTTAGATTGTAGGGTATACAGGGGATAATTGCACTGAAGGGCGGTAACAGCAGCGCTGTATTACATTTTGTCATGACGGTGTCTTATTCAACACGTGCGGCGAGGCGAGAGGCTGGTACATATTGGCTGTCCTAAACTCTCGGGAGGGACTGTATTGAGTCAATAAATCCAGGCATATCGGCTGTTCTATAAATTCTGTCCTCCAAACTACTCGGTTAATAGAATCCTGACTTTTTTATGCATAGGTGGAGGAGCTCATGTGTTTAAGTGGATATGCTCATACAGTATCACGGACTCCGAAAGTAAGGCGCCGACGAGATAGCCAGTCGTGATAAAGGAACTCCATGTCAATAGGCATACTACCGCAGAAGAAGGGGATACAAATGTAAGTGTGAGCGAGTCAACGAGAGGTTTGCTTGAAGAAGGCACCAATTACAAGAAGGATGAGCTTGAAAACTGATGTCGGAAGATCAGGCGTCTCATCGGAGATCCAAAGAAACGAGGGAAGAAACTGAAGAAAGAAGCGACGCTGGAAGAAGGAGAAAACTAGGCCCACTAGAGCAACGCGAAGAGGAAGGATATGGAGAGATTAGATCTGAACAAACAGCAAGAAAGACAGACAACTTTCTGCTAGGTTTGTCTATCCGTTTTACATCTTAAGCCACGTCCTTGTCCTCTTTAACAACCGTATCGTAGTCCTTTACGTCTTGATAAGATCCATCCTAAGCCGTAGTTATCCTATCTCTGCTCTTCTGACTTTACATATCTCTGATCTCTAAAGAAGGGGACTGACGCGTGACAGGGACTGACGCGTGACAGGGACCTTGCGTAGCCCTTGGGCTGTGTATTAGACCAAGCCGTCAATATTGAAGAATAAAATTGTAACAGTTGGCGCTTTACTGACTTGCTATTCCACTACATCCTAGCTCATAAGAACAAGAACGTAGCAGGTACAGCCTGCCACCTTCTGCCCTAACATGCCCCCTTGGAGCCAGCAGCTGCAACCTGAGCGTATATAATTCCCGTATTCATGGACATGACAGACCGTGTTCTAGACCTAGAAAATGTAACAGGATTGTCGCATACCACTTGTGTCAAATTTCTACTGGCAAAATTGCAGGCCGTTACTGTAGGGTAGGTTGTTTTCATGTTTCGCATTTACTGTACTGGACTCTTACGAGGATGATTTCTGATTGGTCGGAGCTTAATCGTTTGCTGGTGTCCTTCTGATTGTGAAGATTGGCCTGCTTCTCGAGTTTGTTAGAAGCAGGACTGGTTTAATCAAAGTGGTAGGCGACGTAACAATGATGTTTGAACTGGAAGAAGGTCGAAGAAATGATCAGCGTTTATGATTGCTCCGAAGGTTATGGTCATGAAGCACTGCCTTTTGATTAGCTTAGTAGAGACGCTGTTTAAGATGGTTTAAAAGAGCGACTTAACACAACAGACAATTTCGCCGTCGTCTTTGGAATCGGTGTTGGTTGTTAATCCCTGCAAAGCAAGGACCATCAGACAGGGGCAACCGGAAGCACGGCCCCACCTTGCACTGGCCGGCTGAGTAGCAGTGCTATCGATAAGATAGGCACTGTGCTTGTACATGGACCCTTGCACCAGCGATCCGCTGATCCCCCACATCCGCCCCTGGTTCCGATGCATTGCACCGTCAGGTCGTGTTGCGAGAGATCCGCTATCCGTAGTCGACTATATCTAATATCGAGGTTTGTTCAACATCAAGGTTTCACCTTATACCCTGTCCATGGACGTCTCCTGGACCACAATCTCTGTGCTCCGAGTGGAGAAATAGTCGACGTTCGCCCAGGCCCGACACCATAACATGGCTGACATGACACAATATTGAGGTTTCAGCACATACTGTTCAACCAATACAGCCGCTGAAATGTCCCCATCCCCGGGTAGCTGATTAACTAGGAGGGGGACGAGACCTGCAACCTGTTCCAGCTTCGTGCCGTTAATCTCCGCCCTGTGAGTCTTTCCCGGACATAACCCCTGCTAGCGTCCTGACAAACTGCAGGGGTCCATCACTTTCACAAATTTGGGGCCAATCCAATCCAGGGCGACCCATAAATATCCGGCGACCGAGAGTCCGTGCTTTCAAACCCCTCGTGTCACACGTGAATCTTCACGTGATGATTTCCTCCACACACTCGTGCAAGCCTCTCGACCATGAAAATGAATATTTGAACATTTTAAGCGCTCTAGTAGACAAAGATGATAGAATGGTGTGCAGCCGTTGAAGGTATTGCTTCCATGTCGTGATCGTCAAATCATAAACAGTCTCCCGCACGACAATTGTTTTTTGACTTGCCCACTTGCTGGAACCTGAGATCACACTATTGCAAATGTCAATGCAGCGGCGGCAAAAGAATCCTTCAATTAATTGATCTGAAGCTCTCAAAACTCTTCTATCCTCATTCGAAGTTTTGCCTAAGACTTCTTGCACACCCCACGATCCTGCAGCACCTTGAGCAAGTCCGTCGGCTCTTCAAAACAAGTCGTGACAACAGTTTCGGTCCCGTCATTCTTCCAATCAAAGTTATTTATGTCACTGGTCCTGCCGTAAATGGCCTGGAGAGCCTCATTGAACTTGTTGAAGCTGGGAATGAGGTTGGAGGGGATCTTGTGAGAGACGGATCGATCGGTATTGCCAAGCTGCATCTTGAGGAAATTTGTGAACTTGAAAGGTAAGACTAGAACAAGTTGAAGTAATGAAGTCGTTTTGGGGGAGAGGCCGTAATGTTAGACGCGTTGTAGTTGTTCTGGTGGTAGGTGCAAGTATGGCAGGACCCTAAGGTGCGAGAAACTCGGCTTTATATACTCGGAGCTAGACTGTGAATCATCAAGATGTGCATGGTGGGTTATCAAATCTGGCCGTCGCATTTATTTGGTCACGGTTGGGATGAAAGACACGTATTCAGTGTCCGTGACTGGTGGGAGCCGTTTATCAGTGTTGCCCAAGTCAAGCGCAAGCAGTCCTCGCATTAAATCGACTCATTCCATGCAGACAACATACATGGGACAGTTGGTAGTGAAGTTGGGCCATCTCATACAAAATTGCCTTTGTCGATGCTCAAAAGGCCCATGACGTTATCAACTGCTTGCTCCAAACCTGGCCAACCCTTCTCGTCCCTCTCGTTAATCTGTCGTCGACTATCCAGGAGGGTCTGGGCAACCTCCGCCCAAGTCAGGCTTGTTTTGGCGATGTCAACACTCGATCCCTCTAGGTCAAGTTGAATTGGGTAGAGTTTCCCATCCAACTTCCGAATTTGACCGTCGCAGATCACCCCGTCGACGTCACTCACAGATGAGTGAAGCACAATTGCCGCTACAGGATCCTGTTCCGCTGCACAGATCATGCTGGGGCTAAGCCCATCAAAGATGACAATGTCTGCGATCTTACCTTCTTCAAGCGATCCAATCTGGTCCTGCAGGTTTGCCGCACGGGCACCACCGATAGTTCCCAGCCGGAAGGCATCTTGGACTGAGATATCCAGATGCTTCGGACCCTTACCGTCTTGAATCTTTGGCTCATTTCGACGTGCACGCTCTGCTTGGAGCCCCAGTCGCATCTGGCCAACGATGCTCCCGCTGTTGTTGCTATGGCAGTCTATGCCTAGAGAACTGAGGGTTTTGATATCGTCTCTGAAACAGACTGGGTATCCAAGACCCATCTGCAACTCAGTATCGGGCGTTGATGAGACAAACGTGTTGGTCTTCTTCAGCTTTTTACCGTCCTCATCGGTCATATTATTGGCGTGGGAGATGAGTATATCAGGGCCCATCAGCCCATAGCCGTCAATCACGTCTAGAAGCGAGTGCTGACCTAAATGACATGTCAGTATCAGAAACTACCGGCAGCGATCCGGGTGGGACCTTACCGAATACCGCGCCCCGCACATAATGGGAAGTTATCAGTTTTGTTCCCGCTCGACGCGACCTCTCATACAAGTCCGTGATGACTTCCCTTGGGAGGAAGAACGAGTCAAACCCCAGACCTATGTTCACTCTTCCATCCCCAAAGGGTGCTTCGGTAGCCAGCTGTTCAAGTTGCTGTATGGCCCAGTCCGGCAAATGATCTGGATCAACTGCCATGGTCGGCTGCCATTCTTTGACTCGCGTCGTCATTGTGTAGCAAAAGATGGAGCGGATTCCTGACGATGCGATTGCTGCAATAGCGTTTGTATCTAGCTTCATATCAGCAAGTGAATATTAGCAAGGATTCATGATTGCATTCACTGTGCTTGGGCGAGTAGTTCATGTGAGCATGGTCAACAACCGTTGTTGTTCCCGCGTTCAGTGCTTCAAGGCAGCCCCCTAATTCCCCCCAAAATACGTCTTCCGGCGTATAGTTTGAGGACTGCATATTTCCTGGAAGTACTAGTCAGTGATGTGCCTCCGTGTAGAGCATCGAAGAGGTAGCTTACCTGTAGGAACATATTCCATTAAAGTGTGGTCCCCATGTCGACCCTTGAGCTGCGTTTGCCACACGTGATGGTGCGTGTCGACAAAACCGGGGGAGAGAATTTTTCCAGAGCAGTCTATGATTTCTGTTTGGTCTGATGGTGATTGGATGTGACGCGCAATCCGGGAAATTTTGTTCCCTTCAACGAGAAGGTCATGGTTTCGTAGAGGGGCGACAGTATCATCGTTGCTTCGCGGAACCAAAATAGTTGCATTCTGCAACAGGAATGAACGGGTGGTGGACATGATAGCGGATAAGAGTCAATTAAGCACTCATGGTATAATATGTTTGTTCGTAGCAGGTTTGTCACGTGATTTCTGTACTTGATTGGACAATGGTGGTCGGTTGAGAATGTAACACAGATCCACTCTTAGAGATGGAGCAATGAGTCGGCAGCCAGGATTGAAGGAATTAGTACTGGATTCTCTGCAAGAACTTTAAATATTCTTGCGAAGAATCATCAACGTAATTTTGACGTCTATGGCTTGTTTGTTTCAGATGGCGGCGTCGGATAGGCCAATGCCGACTATTAGTCATGACTCGGCGTGATTTGTAATGGGGATCTGCGGAGTTAACGGACGGAATCATCTGTCCCCAGTCTGTGATGACACCAGGTACAGAGGTGGATACTCATATTACCTATGTACTACGGCCGGCTGTGAATATTAACGTTAAAGCTCTACTGAGGGAATATGTCATCAACGAGGAGGCATTATCTACTAGACCCATGGGCCGTAAGTGCCTTCCTCTGTCCTGATTGTTGTCTATATGCCGCCAAGGCTATTCAGTTGTCTATATCAACCACTCATACCATACCCACTGTTGTTATTCACGCCACTTCTTTTGAGTACGATAGAAAGCGGCCGGTCAAAATAAAAAAAAAGAACACCCGTTGTTTACTAAAAATCGTCATGTAAACAAACCTAATGCTGCATGACACCGTAACCTTAGCGAGTCGTACCACGGTCTCGCATCGTGGTCGGCGCGGCAACGCATTCTAGAGGAGCTCAACGAGGCTGGTGAGAGAAGCGATTTTGAATAAGACTTGATATTGTAGAGGCTATTCACGTGAATGGTATTGGGATCTATCTGGAAAGAATGCCCTTGGCGGGGTTAATCAATAGCGCACAGTGCGACTGTGGCGTTTATTATAGTCCTCTGGCTGGCTAGACTACGGCTGCCATCATCGTTGAGCTCTAGCCTGCAACAGTTTGGAGCAGATGATTTCGTTATATGATTCGGAGAGCAAACTCTTGCTCTATAACATTCTGACTGTGTGTCTTGCCCTCCCTCGCGTGAAGCGTTTGGTTCCGTTGCCAATCAACATTCGTGTGTGGCTGACAGCTTGAAGCTCGGGATGATATGTGAATGGTCAGTTTAGACTCATGTTCCAACAAAAGACTCATTGAAGGCCTTCATCCCAGCTTACACAATTATTCGCGTCTCTATTTGACCGAAACCTGATTTTGCTTCAAGCCGGAGCAGCATTACGTCTTGACATTACCTCTTTGACCTCCCTCGCCCGAGATACAACTGGGCAACACACAGCAAAAAGAGCACATCTAAACCTTTGTTATACGATGCGCATTTGGAATCGGCCCAATAACATGCAACGGAGGAACTTTATCGAATGTAACCACCTCTCCATATGCAGGCGTATTTTGGGACATTCCCAGCCTTGTCAGCATTTGATCAAAATCAAACTAGCTAATATTTAAACTGGAACTGGATGGTAAATGCGCCAATAGGTTACAGCTTCTCCAAGTTACTGGATCTGTATCTTTTATCGAAGCGGAAGTGAGCACCATGTTGCTTTTCGGTATCAAGGCTTGCCTGGCTGACAGAAGTTGCATTGACGAGCTGTTTGTGCTCACAGACAGCACAACTACTTGCTTCTTCTCTTCTAGATCTTGTTCCTGTACAAACTACACGACGAGATGGTAGCCTATAGTTCGGAGTAAATATTTTATGTTGCGTTGAAACTTACTTAAGGTTCCTATGATATGTAGCATATGGTTTTTGAGAGGCTGATAACTGGTCAAAGCTACCTTGCTTGGTGTTGTGGCCAGCCTTCCTCCGTCCGGGTATAGTCTTGGAAGGACAATAACAATAACAAAGATAAAAGAGGATAGTAACCAGGTACTTAAATAAGAATAATAAAAGCGAGAGTCTTCGGCGGAATCTATGACATTTCTTTCCAACATCAGTCTCCGAACAATTACATCAACAGGCCAAGATGCATCTGTTTTGGGTTTCCCTGCTGCTGCCCGTAGTACCCGGCCAGAACTTCACCCTGAACACAACGTACGATTCTAGCAACTTCTTTGATCAATTCAACTTCCGAGACGTTAGTTACAATTGCGTCCAATTGCCACTAGGAGTTTAACTGACGTTGCTTCACAGGCTGCTTATTTCAACCAGATCAACCCAGATTATGGAGGCGACCCAACCAACGGCTCGGTCAACTACCTGAGCAGACGACGTGCTCTTTCGTCTGGTCTCGCTCGAATCACCAACGGCCAAGTCTATCTCGGCGTCGACTCGAGGAACAAGGCCAAGCTTCGAGGCAACAGCACGACCATCCATGGTAGGGACAGCCTTCGCCTGGAATCGAAAAAGACATGGACCAAGGGCATCATGATTGCTGATATTCAACACATGCCTGGGACTGCTTGTGGTGTTTGGCCCTCGCTGTAAGTGAACGTTGACTTGCTTGCGTGGCGAGACCCATCCTAGAATTAACACAACTGTCTGTAGCTGGTCGTACAACTTCGATGAGAACCCCGTCGGGGAAATCGACATCATTGAAGGCATTAATGTTCAGAACCAGAATGTTGTATCGCTGCATACATGCGGTGCTTGCTCGTTTACTAATATTGGCGGCACCGATGGACGGTCAAACTGCAACAACGGTGGCACCGAGTCCGAGCAGTGCGAGGATGGGGAGAACTTGTGAGTATCCTAGTCAACCAGAAGTGTGGTGCGAGTCGCATCTCCCAATTTGAACCTAACGTGGCTTGTTAGTGATGGATGTGGCAACACCATGAGCAGGGGCTCTTATGGCCCCACATTCAATCAAGGTCAAGGAGGAGTGTACGCGACATGGCTCGACACGAATTCGGTTAAGATTTACTGGTGGAGCCGCAAAAATATCCCCCGGGACATCACTGCAGGCAAGCCGGATCCGAGCAAATGGGGCAAGCCTGCTTCACAGTTCATTGGTGGAAGAAACTGCAACGTCTCTAGATACTTCAAGGGACAAACTATCGTGAGAATCTTTACATGGCTTACAAGATTCGCTGATGCTGACCTGGATTAGATCATCAACATAACATTTTGCGGTTCAAACATTGATCAGGGTGCCTGGGACGACCAGTGCAAGGCTTCGACTGGTGTTGATACTTGTGATGCCTACGTCACTGACCATCCTGAAGCATTTAGGCAAACTAACTGGGTTTTCAACTCGATTAAGCTGTACCAGTAATTTTGGGAGACTTGGATATCAGGGTTTTACAAGATTGAATAAGATACACATGACCTGATGCACGACATGCACACGGTGTCTCTGTTGAATAACACACTGTCAGGCCAAACGTGATACAGCGCTGCTGTTAGCACCCTTCAATGCAATTATCTCTTAAATGCCATTCAATTGAACACGCCCCTTCAACTTTAATACCCTGTATGGTGCTGGCTTCTTTTCCCCCTACAGGGGATCGAACGCTGGGGCTTCGGCTGATCTTCGGGCTGTTTCCGCGTAAGTGTTCTAGGTTAGGTAGTTATAGGCCTCGCTTGGCGATAAGACCTCTCTGACTGTTAATTGTTGAAAAGTGCACCATCGGGCTAAAATGTAATACAGCGCTGTTGTCATGCCCGATAGTGTATTTTCCCCCTATAGACCCTACAATTCAACAATTAGAGGACCCGAATTTAACAAAATTCACCCTTGTGGCTGGCCTGTCACATTTTGATCCAGTAATTAAACTCTATTTACGAGCGTCCGCAGCAACTCCGCAGTTTCCGCGCGGAGTGTGCGGAAAGCCAGTCGCCGCACAGACGCCCATTATCGATGTCACGACCCTCGCGGCT